>JASAON010001622.1:0-108045 GCA_030849065.1 Jaenimonas drosophilae
GTTACACTCGCACAAATGGCCTCCAAGAACCTCGTCATTAATCTTTCCTTTAACTGCCCCGAGATCAGCATCGTTGGCCCCATTAAGGAAAGCACCATCGACCACTTGAACGAAGTGATTCCATTTTCCACCACCTCAACCCGGAGTGTCCGCAATGATCCCCCCAAGTTCCAGTACCTCTCCAACCCTGACCATTGGTACATGAAGCTGGATGGCCAGTTCTGTGATACGGATGGAATTTCTCGTCTGATGGTTATCCTGCTTGATGCCATGGAGGAGGAGGGTGACTGGACTCTGATGACCAGCCAGGCTGCGAGTCTCCGCAACCCCGGCGCGCTTCAGCAGGAGTTCGTCGAGAACTACAAGCTGTTCTTCATCAAGTTTGCTGGTGAGGAATAAAGTGCGGGTGATTTGCTTATGTACAAACCGTCAAAGAAACTCAAAAACAAAGCTGCCCACCACAGCAAATCAACAAAGCCTCCCTTCTCCCATGATGTATATTTTGGAAAAAGAGCTGCCATCAAGTGCCGTATCGTATTGGGTTTGATACTTGGTATTGAGAAGCAAAGTATATACTAGGCTATTGTTGATTACTGCGAGAAAACAAATGAAATATTTTCTATGAACCAGACTCGACCTATTTGTGCAGCTAACTTTGATACTTCTTTCTTTGCTGTTTTTTTTCTCCTTTCAAAAGTTTACAGTAGTTGTGATATCGGTTGCAGCAGTTTGTAGTTACCAATGTCCGATGAAGAAGCTCAAGGTGGGGCGACCACAAATGGACTGGACGATACCGCGATGGAGAGTATCATTGATAAGCTGAAGATTTTGAATTACGTAAGCGACTTTTGCCCACTCGTAAAGCCCCCGTTCAAACCACTTACAAAGTCATACTTCAATGGACCATCCACCATTGACAATCCGAACAGCCAGTTTTTCTATTTCACATCTTTGTGCTCGTGGATGATGGGACTGTGTGGCCATTCGTTTGAGGCTCCAGGTCAGTTCGATGACCCGAATGCGAGTGCAACAACGATTCTAGCCGAACTTCGAAATATGGGAATTTCAATTCCAAATTTGGCCCCAAATCGTGTTAAACAAGGGAGCGGTGAAGCAGTTCTCACCGTGCTTGGGGCACTTGTTGACAAAGCGCTGGTAAAATCTGGATTTGTGTTTCGTCCTATCGATTATTCTGGGATCGAGAAGTACGATGAGCACGAAGAAGTTGCCGATGGCGATGCCGAAGTAGATGACGCTGCTGAGATTGAGGATAAAGTTGTGATTGACAGCGATGACGAGGATGAAGTGTATGTTGGCGCAAGCAATCAAGAAAACCATGGAGATGATTTTGCACCAATTTCTTCGAACATTAATCCTGATGATTGGAATCTGGAAGTGGAACGAGTAGCACCCCTTCTGCAGTTCCGAACTGAAGGGATGGATGACTGGCGATCTCGCGTGGAAAGTGCCACAATTCTGTTGAAAGCAGTTGAAGATATGTACCCTGAAGTCAAACAAATGCTTGAGCGGATGGGTGAGGACATGGATACAACAAAGGAGCGGATTCAGACCCGTGAGCAGCTTCTCGCTCAGCAATTTTCGGAACAGGTAGAAGAGTATCGTGTTAAACTCCGTGAGTTGAACACATCTCGTGACTCCGCAAATATTGCAACGCAAAGCGTTCAGCAGCTGACTGTTGAGTTGAATCAGGTCATTGAAATATTGGATCAAACAAAGCAGGACATTTCTGAAAGAGAAACCAAAATATCAGACACCACTCCCTTGATGAAGGTGAAGGAAGCAGTGTCCAAGGTGCGAGCTGAAATCAAACAGATGGCCCTTCGTATCGGTGTTCTTCAACATGGGGTTCTTCATTATGTCATGAAGAAAACAAAAGCTCAACGAGAGGGAGTGCCCAATGAATACGATGAAGAAGGTGGGGAATTTGCAGCGGATGCAGTTCCATTCTGATTTAGACCTCGGACGGATGGCGATCGGTGCTACTGATGTATTTTCAGCTTCAATTTCGTAGTGAGCTCACCGGTGATATGGAGAAGAATTTGACAATTCAACACTTCACCTCGCTTTGTGCCCACAAATGGACGCCGATAGTAGGCACGCCTGCCTAGCCGATTCGTAGACATATGCTTGGCACCGTATTTTTGTTTTTTTTTGTGACCTTCTCTGGAATACAGCACCAGCAAGTGAAGGTTGCGAGTGTGGCTATTGATGCGAATAGATCAGGCAAAATTTCGTATCCGGGACTTTCATTCTGACAAACCTATCCGTTCATAGTCTGACTTGGTCACAGCGACGAAATTGACACTTCCTTTTTTGACGGTGTTTTGTGATCTTAGGTCTTTCTTTGTTAGACGTCCTAGCGCGCCGTGTAGCTCACCGTCAGTTTCACTAGGCACACCATAGCGTTAAGTTGCACAACACGCTGACCAAAGGAGTATACATGGATGCTGCTGTTTTGGCCGGGTTCACAGCACTGCATCAATATTAGCTAATTCGAAGGAATGCCTCCCAAAACCAATTCTCGTAGTCCTCAGCGAAGGCGAAAAAGCAGCCAGCACAAGAAACTGAAAGAGAAGCCCTCTTGGGATATTGAGGCAGAGCTGAAGAACGAGGTACCAGTCTCTACCGAGTTTTTTATCCCAGCGGTGAACAGCTCTCGGCGAGCAAGGTACGAGGCGCAGTTTCTTGAGTTGTCGGAGATGGTACTGAATACTGACCCTTCTTGGAGAACCAATTACGTTAACTACGAATCTCTGCCGTTAAACTACTTTCCCTCAATCAAAGTGGGATTTATTGCCCGATCGATGGGCCTCAACTTATCCAACCTCCATGTGGTGGATCTGGTGGCTTTAGTGGAGGACGATACTCCATCTCGAGGTTCTGTGAACAAACACCGTCTGTGCGCCGTAATTGTGGACGCACTCATGACTGGAATCCTGGGCGGCGCGCACCTCATTGGCGTTATTCCGGTAAATCGCCTACAGAAGAAGCGGCCAATCTGTTGCCTTCGGGAAGATGAAAAGCTGATTTTTCGCGCTTTCGAAGCAGTTGATCGCACAGGAAAGGGATATTTAGAAGCTGAGGAGCTTCGATTAGCAATGACAACGCGCGGTGAATGCATGACAAAAGAAGAAATTGAGGATATGCTCGAAGCCATGGTTGACCCAATGACGGGCCGAATCTATTACCGGGATTTCGCAGATATTTTGGCCAAAGAGTAGGTGTTTGATGTGATTCATCGTCTCCAGCGAATACGTGTAATGATCGAGGAGTCTACTTCTCTAGGAAATGAACTCCACATCATTCGGTATAGAGGAAATTTGTTACGGAACTGCTAGTTGCTGCAAATGGACTGGCTACGACAGCATGTAGCCGTCCTTTGTCAACCAGACGAGATGATGAAAGTACGAGGGACTGAAATACTATAGTACTGCTCGAAGAATGTTGCAACGCATTCGCTGGATCAATATGGACCTGAGCTGTAGAACCTCCAATCGCTGCCTTTTCTTATTTTTTTTTCCCACGGAGTCCAGCCGACTAAGTGGCAGAAGGGTTTATAACAAACTCAACATAAAGAGAGGACACAAAAGACAACTTGGCCAGCAAAAATGATGCGCCGAGTGACGTTCGCGGCAGCGACAGCCGCTCCGATATTGTCGCGATCCTTTTCTTCCAACTTCTCGGATGATGTTGGAACGTACAAGCGCCCTGTGAAGTACTCAAGTCGCAGTGGTGCACATAGACATGTTACCACCGCCACGCCCGGTGAGGCTAGAAGAGCATCGCGCGGACCTTACGCAGCAAACAATGGAACAAAGCCTTCATCTCACGTTTCAGGCGAGGCTGACGACGTACTGTTGGAGGATGCGTCATTTCCTGACGCCTCCGAGGCAGCGTCTATGCCTCGAAATGTCAAGAATAGCTACTCGCACCTCTTTAAAAAGAAACCTGAGAGAATTTCATTCAGCACCCGGTTCTCCTCTGCCACTGATGAGGCCCCGGCCAACACTGAGGAGTTGGAGGAGGCAGACGTAACCCGGATTTACAGTGGAGAGGAGCTGCAGTCTATGGGGAACGACCAGCAGGAGGCAGAGCACAGCGCTGACAGGCACGCCGCGCCACTTCACAGACCAACAGCTTACTCTGGCACAGAGGATGAGGCGGAGCTGACAGAAGCCGCTGAGGTCGAGGAAGGGGAGGAAGATCCTTTCGCACAGATTCGACGCCAACCGTTTTTTCAGGAGGTCCTAAATCGTGTTGAACGGAATATTGCGCGTTATAGGAAGGAAATCAGTGGCACCAGACGCTATAGTGCGAGCGCAATTAACGACTGTATTAGACCCCTTCTTCAGCTGGCGGATTACCCATTCACTGGTACGCAGCTTTCTCAACTGGCGAACGTTGTCAATCCAATTATTCTGAAGAGTTCCTTGGGTGATCTTCGATCGTGCCAGAAGTTGCACATTTACAGATCACCAGACACTGAAGTAGTGCTGGACTGGTCCGTAGAAGATTTTCTTCGACGCCGATACGAAAGTATCCACGTCTCGTGGGAGCCCTTGGACGTCGTGATCAGGCGATACGGGTGGTCAAATGACGTCGTTTCACCACGCGACTGCCTTATTTTCTTTGGCGCCTTCAAAGATCATGTCGAGTTGGCAGAGATGGTCTTGCCTCCCAATGAGAAGATGACGGCTGAGCCGATTGAGGATGCAGTGGATCGGGCGAATTCTGGTTCAATTCCCTTGTCCCGACTTCTCATTCGTCGAAAATGCTCCGCCGAGACAGAGCCTTCCTTGACAGAGTCGGTCCGGCTAATGGGTACTCCCGCTCTCCATACTACCATTCAGGGTCGACGGAGCAGGCAACAGCTGAACAGCGAGGAGTCTGTTTCTGGAATGTTTGCTGCAGTGGAGCAGGCAGCACAGGAGGTTGACGCGGACGATGAAACAAAGTATCGGCACGGCATGGAGTCGGTTTCCTCACTGCGCCAGGCTACTCATCCCAATGGCCGCGTCATAAAAGAGTTTTCTGTGGGAAAGCGTATTCAACAGCGGGGGATGGCAGATCGGAAGGTACATCGTGATGAGGAAGACAAGCACAACGACCAGACACAAGTGAAACAATCGGATATGCAATCTGACGTCACCGTTGATGAGTTTGAGAAGGCATCCAGTGCGTATCACAAGGCAAAAGTTGAGGTTTCGCTCCTGCGACGTAGACTCCTGAACACGGAGAACGTCGATCTTGCTGCTGAGCTCCAGGAAAAGCTGGCTGATTCACGCAGAGAGCTCACCCGATTATCTGAGCTTGTTCGTCGCCTGCGTTCCACGCAACTCGTGACGAGGGAGCAACAGAGTAAGGGGTTTAACGTCCCCAAAGAGCAGCCCAATTATCCAGAGGCACCAGAGCATCCAACCACCGATACAAAAAACTACCAAGCCGCCGAGGAGGACAGTGATATTGACATTTCTCAGTATGTGGAGGAGACATCGACTGAGCTTCACGGGGTGAAGGCTGCTCCGACGAAGACTCAGACCAAGCTGGAGGAGATCGAACTGAAAATCGAGGAGATCTCTTCGGCGGCAGAGGATGCTAGGGTTGCACTTCATAAATTGGTGGAAGTGCAGCGTGTTCAGGAGCAAACAATGAAGAGGAAACTGGCTGCTGCTGAAGATCATGTGAGGCAGCTGGAGGGGGAGCTTCAGAACGCCGAGGAGGAGAAGAAGGCGGAAGAAGCCTCTATATTGAGAGCCAACATGGAGGCCGAAAAGCAGAGGGCCATGGAGGAGCTGGCGGTACAGCGTGAAGCGGCACGTCGGGCTCAGGAAGAAGCCGCACAGGCACTCGCACGTCAGCGACAGGCAGAGGAGGAAGCATTGCTATTGGAGAGCCGCCTTCGCAAGAAGCTGGAGGACATGATGGAAGTGGAATCAGCCGCTCCCACAAGCCCTTCACTCACAGCCAAGGAAGGTAACAATTCCAGGGAAAACTTAGTGTCGGAACCCCCACGCACCTCCGCACCAGACCGGACATTGTCGACTCCTCCTCCCAACGACAACAAGGAGATCTCTGGTGGTAATTTTTTCATGTGCACTCCAGAGCAATACAATGGACTTCACCTCGCTGCAGGTCGACTTCGCAAGGAGATCACCGCTTTGGAGGGACAAATGGAACAGGAAGGAGATGAAGATGATGAAACACTCATGGCTGCCTTGGCTGCGTCTCGTGCTGATTTGGAGGAACTGGATGAGTGCATCAGTTCGGTTCAGAGCGGTGCATCATGGGCTGCGGAGCAGGACGCAAAGCGCCAACATGCTAATAAACAGTCATTGTTGGTTGAGGATACAGATGCACAGAGGGTGCAGGATGAAATCGATCAACAGCGCTTCGCAATCAGTTTGTTTGAGAAGCGTATCCAGCACACTTCACAAAGGAGTGTTATCGCCAAGTTGGAGCAGCGAATCGTGCAGGCTCGTCGTGAAATTAGCCGCCTGCGCATCGAGCAGGATCGTCTGCGGCGCGCAGGGCGAGATACATTCGGACTACCACCCTCTGTTAGTATGGCTGAAACTCTGGCTCACGAGGGTGCGGACAACGACGAGACGGGGGATACCCCACATGCGGGAGAAGAAAACGGGCGCGAAGGTGACATTGCCGCTGAAGCGGACAGTGATTTCGATGGTTCTCCGGTGTCGCAGATGGAGGCCGAGGGTGATTCGATCACAGGTGAAGGCGCCAGCGGTGAAGGTACTCCCAACAGCCGAGATGGATTAAGCACGCAAGGTACCATTCTTGAAGCGGCACACGCCGCCATTGGCGATGCATCTGAAGGTGAGGCGCGATTGCTCCGTAGTCGACTTGATCGGATGGTTCAAAGCATTCAGCAACTTCAAGAAGATATTGTCCATCAAGAGCGTTCCTCGGACTACGACGATGAAGAAGCGGAGAATGTGCTACAAGCGATGAAAGAGAAGCTACAAGTGTTGCTGAAGCTTCGCGATGACGTGGAGAGGCGCCTTCCAAAAAGCGCAACTATTGCCCACTCGCGGAGTCCGCTGATGACTACAGCACCGACGCCACAACCTCTCAGCGTTCTTCCCTTAAAGAGTTCAGTGCGCCTGACCCCAGCGGCAAAGCGTCTACGAATGATGGCCAATGTGCGGAAGATGAAAAGTAAGTAAGGGCTCACCATAGGCAATGCCAGGGGAGAGACAGAGAAACAGAGATAAATGAGAAGTGGAGCTCAAGTGGTCCTGTGAAGTAAGCCGCAGCTTGTTGGACGAACCAACTGCGCTTTTACGTGACCTACCTTTCGCCCTGTCTTTTGCACCCAAGGCATGTGCTGATAGATAGAAACATAGACACTCAATTTGCCACCAATGGAGTGAAGGGCCGTCACCCCAAGGAAGAAAAGGATGGAGGAAATCTAACTTTTTCTTGTCTTCTCATGTCCCACAGAGAGGCTGTGAGATTAATTTGTACCCACTGTGATAACTACTATTTGCGCAACGACGCCGATAATGTGTATAAATATCCATCCTGACCTCTCTCAATTTATACCTCAATTTGTAGTAGCAATCGCCTGAGTGAAGGCACTTTGTAGCTTGTCCATTGTCGGCATTTTGCGAATCATGCTTCACTCGAGCAATGCCCTTCTGAAAAACCCCGTTGTTTTCAAACAGGGGCAGGGAATGTTCACGCATCAATTAAAGCGCATGCTTCAGAAGAAATCCATGCACCGCTACAATTGGGATCCTTTGCCGATGTACAACCCACGAAAATTAATTCACGCAAACCGATACATCGATCACGATACCTACGAAGAAGTTCATGATCCGCATTGGGCCCAACAGCAACACCTTGTGCCAGACCAGCGCTTTTACCATATTCCTGTTCCTGCAGAGTATAAAGATGCTTATTGGTGGAGAGATCTACAGGCGCGTAGGGTACAATGCCCTGTCGAGTGGGTGAGTCATCGCATGTATAGCAAGAAGAGCCGTGGACAGTTTGACTTTCAGGATCTTGCATTCCGTAAGAAGTTCCAGTTCCCACAAGACGAAGTGGTGCAGAATGCTATGGATATGCGTAGTTAGTTGGGTGATGGTGGCTTGTGATGACACTTGTGGTTCAGCGTGGACTACATGTCTCCGAGAAATGGGGGATGGTGATTAATGGTGAGTGAATACATTTTTCATGACACCTAAATGATGCCTGTCGTCTCGATAGCCACAGCGCCATATCGAGTGTCAGCACTGCAGTTCTAACGATTGCTCCGAAGTTGCCCTCTAAATAACTGCGCGTTTGGTGCTTCTTGTACTTCTGCACAATTATAGGTAGCACTTCTTCACTTTCTATGCGAAGGCTATCGCGGAACGCTGTAGAATATCCAGCCTCACAAAGTAACGCCACGAATCTGTTTAGCAGTTGGAGCGAGAATAATTAAGTTTATGCTTCCTCTGAGCTTGGATGGAAGTCTCAGAAAAAAGGCCACCTCCCTCAGTGAGGAAGGAGACCCCGGCCACTACTCTCCCAGACCTCCCCCAACCATTCTAAGTGCGTCACATTGCGAGAATTCAGCCAAATTGGAGAATCCAAACTCAGGCGTGGCAATTCCTGCGAATACATGTTCCTCACTGTCTGTCCTCGGCTGTGCCATCTCCGATCCAGAACTGGAGAGTACAGGGAGTAGAACAAGAGCGCGAAAGAAATCAATTTCACCGGATAGGTCGCAGGTTGATTCAGTAGCTGGAGTGCCGACGCAAGTGTCGCAACGTCGACCAGTCGCGATAGACACACTTCTGAATCACCAGCAAGCTCGGGATCGTTCACCATCTCATGCCGGGGTGGCAGCAGCTGATGAAGCGAAATTTCTTCAGTGGTGCGACGTACCCCAGATGGCACGTTCCATTGACCTTATCGATGCCTACGTGGGTGGTTCTTGCATTGCTGACTTCGTCCGCTATGCTCAGGACGCTCGCCAGCGCCTATCAGTGGCTACCCGCTTGAATGCAGGTTTTCGACAGCATCCCGCCCATTACGTCACGGCACTAGCTGCCCAAGGTGAGTACGTGGCTGTTGGTGACCGCTCCGGACAGGTATCCATGATGAAGCGAAGGACGATGACTGTGGACCGCATCGCCTCCGTGGATGCGTACAGCAGCACAGGTTGTTCTGATGAGTCTATGTGTGCTCGTCCCTGCAGTGGGGAGCCGTATCAGTTCTTCACCTCTCAGCAGGTTTACGTCCCAGTGATTGATCCACTGAATAGTTGTTCCGTTTCTCCATCCGTCACTGCACTGTCGTTTCTTCCGTGCACACCTACTCCGGCTTCGTACCTTCTCTGCTCCAATGAGAAGACAATTCGGCTGAGCAAAGCGATGCAAGTACGCGATGCACCAGCACAGTTCCGTGCAGTGGACAAAATAGACAGTAAATCCATCGGACCACTCACGTCTTCTGCTCGAACTTCGAGCGTGGCATTCAAGCCAGTCTCAAGATATGCACAGCGCCACGAGTATAATGTTCACTCTCTCTGCGCATTGTCTGATAGCGCGCAGTTTCTGTCAGCCGATGATCTCACGATACACCTCTGGTGTACAGAGTATCCAGATACATCCCTTGAGTGCTACAGCATGCGACCTCCAGAGGACGAAGAGGCACGTGAGGCTATCCGAGGGGTACGCCACTTTCCGCATGAACCATTTCTGTTGTTTGTGTCAACATCTTCTGGCCAGCTCCGTGTCATTGACATGCGACAGTCACTGAGATGGCTGGACCAATCTCCTATGGAGTTTTGCAATCCCTGTCGAGATGAAGCGGATGGCACCTACAGTCAGGTAACCAACAGCCTGAGTGACTGCGCGCTGAGCCCATGCGGGAGGTACATTGCTGGACGGGACTTTATGAGCACCTGTCTGTGGGATATTCGACGCTCTAGCTCGCCATCACCTTCCTACGACGGAGACCGACGTCCTGATGATATCGTTCAGCGCTGGGAGCTTCACCCACACCTACGATCGGATCTTGAATTGCTGTATCAGACCGAAGTTTTGTTTGAGCGATTCGAGTTGCAGTTTCTTTGTCCTTCAATAATCTGCACTGGCGGTTTTAGCTCTCTATACATCCATGACATTCACAATTCTCCAGTGAATGACACGTGTCATGATAATCCCGTTCTCACAGTTCCACTGCCCACATTAGATGGGGCGATGAAAGTTGAACGTGGTTCGTTGGCCGTCGCGGGGAGTGGGCAGGCGACGAGTGCTGGCTTGGTGGAGAGCCAGCTTGGCTCGCGTACCTCCTTTCTTTCGCGACCAATGATGTCGGCCGGAGGGTATGGAGGCCTGTTGTGCTCCTGCGGGCAAGTGGTCATGCAGCTGGGGTACCGTGCAGCTTGAAGCTGTTTTTCTCGTTGAGCTTCTTGGGAGCTGACAAACGCCATCTATGTCTATGTTTGTGCGCGATTGGTTCGTGCGTGTTCCTATAGTCTAGAGCTTGGGTAACTCAATCTGACATCTGACATCTTGATTCTCTTTGATTATTGCGATTAGATCAAAAATCTTCATACACGAATCCTAAAAGCATTGCTCCTTGTTACGTCGCAAAGCAGAGGGGATCTCATATTTTTTCTTCTCACAAAGCGTTGCTCTGTTCCCCTGTATTGGGTCTCATTCATTTCCGTACAGGAAATATACAGCTAAGTCAGACATAACCTCAGACTCAGCTTCGATCCATGCCTCCTAAAGCACGATCATCGAGTCGGAAGTCGTCGCGAGGTCGGTCCCGTTCCACCGGAGCAAAGCGCAAGACCTCTCGCTCCAAAACCCCAACTCGCAAAGCCACCGAGGCCAAGGCTGAGAAGGCTCCCACCACGCGAACTGTCCAGGAAGAGTACCAGTATACAGCAGAAAGACGCTTCACTCCCGAGAAGGACAGGTGGGATGGGAAGTATGACTTCGGTGGGCCTCTCGGTGCGCTGGGGATTATGCTGTTTTCCCATTTTATAATCTTCTACTTCTACGTGTGCATTGAGAAGTTCCAGGGAAGTATCATCTATCCAGGACATCCGCTGCTCGCTGGAGACAACATGTACATCGTATTCCGTGACTACTTGAAGGTTCATGCACATCCCACGTGCCGAGTCTTCGTTGTTTATATGAGCTTCCTTCTGCTGGAGTATATTCTTGCGCTGGTGCTTCCCGGAGTAACGATGCGTGGCTTACCACTTCCATCTGAAAATGGCTATCGGCTAAACTACAAGTGCAACGCAGTAGCCGCATGGTACTGCATGCTGCTTGTTGTTGGTGCTCTTCATTACACGGGCGTGTTTCCGCTAAATGAGCTGCGCCGTGACTTTGGTCATTATCTCTGTGTTGCTACCATTCTGGGCGACCTGTTTTCTATTTGGGTGTACTTCTGCGGCCTTCGCCGTCGAATTCGTATGACTGGCAACAAAATATACGATTTTTTCATGGGCACGGCTCTCAACTATCGTCTTCCTGGTGATGTTGATGTCAAGATGTTTGCGGAGTGCCGCAATTCTTGGGTGATCCTCATGCTGATCACCCTCAGCTGTGCTGCGGAGCAGTACCGCGAACTGGGTTACATTACCGGCAACATGGCATTCATGGTCTTTGCGCATTTGCTGTACGTGAATGCAGTGCAAAAGGGCGAAGAATGCATTGTGACTACCTGGGACATTTTCCACGAGAAGTTCGGCTGGATGCTGTGCTATTGGAACACCTGCGGGGTTCCGTTCCTGTATTGCATGCAATCAGTGTATATTCAGACCGTTCTGAAGGATCAGTCTCATGCTCCATGGATTCTGGCAGTCATGTTCTGTGCTCTCATTCCCATCTACTGGATTTGGGACAACTTGAATTCACAGAAGAACCGATTCCGCATGATGCGCTGTGGAGTTCCCATGGAGATTCTTCGCCGTCGCACCTTTCCTCAGCTACCGTGGGCCTTCATCGAGAACCCACGCACGCTGAAGAGCTCAAAGGGAGAACTCTTTGTTGATGGCTGGTACCGCTACGGCCGTAAGCTGCATTACACCTTGGACGTTATGATGTCGCTTCTGTGGGGCCTGTCATGCGGTGTAAGCTCAGTCATTCCGTTCTTCTACTCGATTTTCTTTGTGAGCCACTTGATTGACCGAGAGCGGCGCGATGAGCGCCGTTGCCGTGCCAAGTACGGGAAGCTGTGGGATGAATACGTAGAGTTGGTGCCGTACAAGTTTATTCCGTATGTGTACTAGCAGCGAGTAACTACTAGAGGAGCAATGCGAGGTTCGTGATATACTTGCCTGTAGAAATGGGAGGCATTCAACGAAATCAATATCAGTTCTGACTTTCCTATGAGCGCTACAGATGCTGTGGAGCTGTTCAGCGAAGTGTAGCATGGAGTGTCGCGAGGTACATATGTGCCATTATGAATTTCCGAATGGTGGTGATGCATACATTGGATGCTGGCTCTGTGAGTAGCCGAACTTCGAGCTCAGACCCTTTTCCCATCATTTCCATATGTTTTCGCCTGCAGGAAACCTACTCCACTTGCTCTCATGCGCCGCCGGCCTTCATATATATGTGTGCTAGGTGGTGGTGCGCGGCTGTCAGTCTCCGATTTTTTTTTGTTTCTCTTTACGCGATCAATGTGAATGAACAATTGCACTCACTAATACACTTGTTCCCATTCCCATGAAGTGTAGGTACTTTCCTCTGTTTTTTCATTTCCCCCCCTTTCTCGGTTTCAGGTACGTTACGGGAGATCCCTCCTGTGATGTCCCCAACTACTCTCCACCCCTCTCATGGCGTCAACAGCTGCGGCAACTGCACTGTATTTTTTTTCTGTGTTTTGTGGGAGCAGCGGCCGGGCGTTGCCGCGGACTCACTCGGAATCAACGGCTCCTGTTCTGTTTTCCGTGTGAGTTCAGAGAGGTGGGGAGATGTGGATACTCACTCTTCCCAACTCTGGCGCTACTCGTACTCACTAGCGGATGCAAAAATCTTTACGTATCTGTGAAGTCAGCATCCACACATGTCTGCAAGGCACTACTCCTACTTGCTCCTCGCAAGTCGCTTGTGCCGTTGGAAGGCTGACTGTGCCCAGACAAAGTCGTTGTCAAACCGCCGCAATGATGCGTGACACAATGAATGTGATAGCGAACGGGATATCTCATTACTACGACGAAGTAGAGCTTCTGCGATCTTCTCACAAAAAAATAATAACTTCTCCACCATGCCCTCTCTTCTTTGTTACGTCACCAACACCCAACTACTTGCTGGGGCAACAACTTAACTTAGCCGTTCTCTATCGTAGATATAGAGGGCGTTTCTTCGGAGTATCAAACTAGCAAGAGAGGCTGCTCAAGGATGCTTCAACGTTGCCGGTTTCTGGCTGACAGCTTTAAAGAGCACTACCATCGGGTACACCTGCCTCGCAGGCTGGCGCTCCAAAGGTACATCCGCCAGGAGCAAGGAAAGCTGCAAAGAGGACATCATCCACCCGGTACCAGCAGTGCCGTGGTCAACGGCTCCGCTGCCGCCGCAACTGCTGCCCCTCCTGCAGCTGAGGTACCCTACAAGTACAATCGTTGGTGGGTTTCCAACAACCACGAGTTTGTGCACCAACATGCTTTCGTAGAGGACCCGGAGGTCACTCGAGAGCGGCGACTCACGCTACCTAACGTGACAAAGGAGAATATTTGGCGAGAGCCGCAAAAGACGTTTTTCATGCCCTTCGCACCATTCATTAAGGTTGTGGACTACGCCAAGGATCCTGATACTAAGTTCTTGAAGCCAGTTAACGTACCAAGGTGGAAGGACTACATGCAACGAACGAAGCCAGTTGTGCCGCGAACGTGGTATTAAATAGTGGCCTCCCTGTCGTGAGAGAGAGCACTGCATCACTCCCCCAAACCATGTTGGTCATTTGTGCACCAGAATTTCTACTGGTTCTTCACAGATGCACCCAGATCACTTTTTTCTTGCTCCTCTCACTGTTGTTCCTGTTTGCGTAAAGGCTTGGACCGATCCCCTGCTGTGTGAGTGAACCTCATTGCACAAGGGGAATTTAGGTGCGCCACACTTTAAATCACAACTTGCTCATAGGCCACTTCCGCTTAAGTCAAAGCATAGTAACCATGCTCAAAGGTCTTGTGGACCCATCGAAGCAGCTGTCTGAGGATCAACAGGCACACATTGATAGCTTGCAGGATGAGATTGACGAAATATGGAATCGACGTGGGGACTACCAAATTGATCCCGACGCCTGGGAAAGCATGCCGATCTTCATGGAGAATATCACTGAGGAAGACATTGAGCGAAACGAATACTGTGCTGCTATGTCGTCCATCGTCTATGATGAAGTACCACCAGATGAGATTGCGGAGAATCGCAAAGAGCACGGCAACCGTGCCCTCAACATGGCTCTCAACCCTACCCAGGAGCGACGAGACAACTTAGCGAGAGCGGCTTGCCACAGCTATACGGAGGCACTCCAGGCGAAGGGAAAGGACACAAAGCTCTCATCCACCATCTATGCCAATCGAAGCCTGGCTCAGTTCATTATTGGGAACTACGGTCACGGCTTGGAGGATGCACAGAAGGCCATCATTTTGAACCCAGATTACATGAAGGCGTACTATCGTGGGGCAAAGTGCGCGGAGCGCGTGCGTAAGTATGCCGTTGCGCTGGATCTTCTTGACAAAGGATTGCGCGTCGCCGATCCCCCACCAAATGAGGACACGAAGCGAGAGTTCGCGGATCTTCAGCAGATTTGTAGCGGCCTGCTGGAAAAGCAGAACTCCAAGGAAGCCACTACCAAGCGGACGGTTCGTGCACAGGCTGCGAAGATATCCAACATGGCCCATGCGATTTCTTCCTTTGGTATCAAGATTTCCCCAATAGCAGAAGTCACGAGTGACCAAATGGGAGTGTACGGATATCCTCAGCCATACTTTGACACAGATCGTTTGCTGCACGTTCCTATTCTATTTATGTACGACGAGTTTCAGCAGACCGATATTATGAAGGATGTGGCCTGTGATTGCTGTCTTGGAGAGCTGCTAGAGGAGATGCTGCCTTTTCCTTGGGATACCCAGAATCGTTACGACGGCCTCGATAATATTGTCGCGCTCTACAAGATCGATGACGGCGTTAAGATGGTGGAGTACTACGAGATTGATTTATCATGGCCACTTGCTGAGGTGTTTCGATGCGAAACCTACCAGATGCCGAAGCTCTTACCTGTGATCCACGTACTATCGCGTAGTAGCGAACTTCTTCAGCGATACTCCGTTCACCGCCTCGGTGAATAGCGAGGTTTTATTTCCCAAATCTTTGATGGAGTTTGTGTGCTTTCCGTGAATTATGTGCCAGACACCCCTCAATGACTATTCTCCTCTGCGTCTAATGGGCCTCCTAAGCTCAATGATAACTAAAACTGCTGTCACACGAGTGTTGAGAAGATAACGAACCCTATGCCGGAAAAAACAGAGATGGGCCTACTACGTCTCCGTGACTCCTTCTCTTTTCTTTCATCTTGTTTCCTCTTCTTCATTCCTTCTTCACCAGCATTCACTCCGTGGATTGACTCTGAGACTCGTCAGGTGAACATCCCATATTTTTTTTCAGCACTTCCTCGCTGCTCACTCATGTCTCAGACCAACAATGCGTACAAGGGAAGCGGCGCAATGCTGGCGAGCTGCATTCTCGTTCCATCGTTTTTCTATGGCATTGTCATGATTCATTTTGCGGAGTTCCTGGACTTGATGCTGCAGATGTCGTTCGCTGGATCCTTCTGCACGTTGTTTCTGACATATACTCTTTTGGCAGGAGCTTCTATCGGCGTTGCAGGAATTGCGGATTACCACGGACGATTGGCCGTAACCACAATTGCACTCGGTGTACTAGCTGCTGCTCTTCTGCTATATACGCTATGCTGCATGCCTTTCATGTATGCCAATGACAACGAACCACGATTCTTGTGCAAGTTCGTGTTTGCGTTGTTTTGTCCCTTGTTTATTTCGGGAATCGCCTCTGTTGCTGTTTGTGCGGTTCCTGCTATCATTGAAGCGACCACGGAGAAGATAGCTGAGGATGCGGCCCAGCACGCTGAAGAGGTCGAGGATAGCCATCAACAATCGGTTTCCTTCACGTGCGGCGAGATACTAGAATTAGTGTTGTCCGGTGTGGTGTTCGCGGCGTTCCTTGTTCCGCTCAATGGGTTACTGGCCGATTCCAGCAACCGTGGGGGAGAGAGTCATGTTGGTGGGATGTACGCAGCAGTCATTGCTTGCTGCGGGACGATGGCATTCTCGACAGCCGTGTTTTTCCGTCACAGGAATGAGTTTTCTTTCCTTGTGCGGACTTCCCCCCCACTGATTCTTGTTCGGGTTGCTGCTCGTTCGGTGTATTACCGATTTGTGTTCCGAGGAGGACTCGCCCCGATGCTGATGCCCGACAAGATTTCCTATGGCTTATACGACTTTGGGGTCACGCGCGCCTCGGAAGTGGCTATCACAAACACCGCGGAAAACCAAAACACATTGTTGGAGGAAGCACATGTCAACGCACCGCCATCCTTTTCACTCATCACGTCTGAGGAGGTGGCATCTGAAATTCGCCAGTGCGTGACTGTGTTTCACCACGTGCGTGTTCTCGTGGTGTTTTGGCTGCTGGACATTATGCTGAATAGATTGTGTAGAGGCATGACTCACTCGCTTCATTCGTTCTTAAACCTCCCTGATGTCTGCGTGTTTCGCGTCAAAACTGTGGCTTCTTTGGTGTGCTGTCTTTGCCTGCGGTCATTTCTCCTTCGGAGAAGCGACATCTTTGCTAAATGGGGCGTCGCAACATTGTCGGGTGGCATTCCGCCAGTCCGGGTACGCGTTCTTGCCGGGATGGTGATGGTTGCGATTGGTGAATTCATGTGCACTCTTGTTCAATTGGTGTTTCAGTCCAACGGTTGGCTGCTAATTCCCTTCGTCGTGCTTGGAATTGGAGAGGCTGTTATTGCGTTGAGTGTGCTCGAGATTTCATACGTGGCGGCCCCACAGTCTCTTCGGAGCAGCTTTGCGGCTCTTCTGATTGGGTCTTACTGGCTATCTGAGGCGTTTGGACTACAATACTACATATGGATGGTATTGCTGATGGGCTATGGGGCCACTGGCATCATCCTCACGCTGTCACTGGTGGCCACCACTGCCGTGGCATGGCAAATGGGAACATTGGAGCGTTTTGAGGAGCGATGTGGGACTGAGTGGGACGCTGAAGCGCTGGGCGTCTCTGGAGAGGGAGAAGCAGCTGCATAGCATGTCGCCTCTGTCCTGCATATGGGGAGCAACAGGTACTCCCAAGAACCGATGCTTTCTTGCGTTGACCAATGCACTACTTTCTTTCCCGACAATGGCGCTGACGCCAATGATTCCAATGAACGAACTGCTTTCTCCACCTCCTCTCTCTCATTGTCATTGGAATCTATCTTTTTATATATCTGGTTGCCAATCGTCACTGCAGTTTGACCGAACACCAATCCCTCCAATGGTTGCCAAGAAGCACAGCACCAAGAAGGTCACCAAGAAGGTGGGCCGCAAGAGCCCCGAGTACACCACGCTGCGCAAGTCGTGCACGCCTGGTACCGTGGCTATCATTCTTGCCGGTCGCTTCCGCGGTCGCCGCGCAGTGATCCTCAAGCAGCTGCCCAACAACGGCCCTCTTGTTCTCTCTGGCCCCATGAAGTTCAACGGTGTCCCCATCCGCCGCATTGACTCCCGCTACATCATCGCCACCCAGACGAAGATCGACATCTCCAACGTGGACACCAAGTCCATCACGGACGACCTCTTCAAGCTCCCCAAGGAGGCCAAGCCCGCCAAGAGCGAGGGTGACTTCATGGGCGACAAGCAGAAGAAGGCTGCGGAGAAGTCTGCCAAGAAGACCACCAAGGCCGCCAAGAAGACCGTGGTGTCTGATGCCCGCGCTCAGCTGCAGAAGAAGGTTGATGCCGCTCTGATTGAGGCCATCAAGAAGGACAAGCTCGGCAAGGAGAAGGCTGGGTACCTGCGCTCCGTCTTTACGGTGAAGCCTGGCGATGCCCCCCACCGCATGCAGTGGTAAGCTGGATGTGTGCTGATCGGTTCCGGTCGGACGATGCTTTCATGTTGTTTCTAACATAATCTGAGTACCCATACCAAATAATCATTGTCCACCTGTGTGTTTTGATGCTTTTGCCTACTCTAGCCATGTTGTTGGTTTCCTTTGTTCCTTTCACTGTACACATTTTCAGGCAAGTGTACGCTCACATAGGTGAACCATAGCTTCGTTGAGTGATGAGCCAGGTATCTTCAGACGATGAGGACTACAACCCGTCACTTTGTGTGCCGACGTCATCAGGTGCGCCACCCAACGTTAGACCCACAACGGCAAGTAGCATGGACACCTCATCTCATGAAGTCTGCTCAAGTGTCCATATGAATCACGCTGGCAATCCTGGCACGAGCGCGGGCACAACGAAATCGTCGTCATCTATCTCAATGCCGTGGGTGCGGCTGAGCGGGATAAAAGGCCGAGTGCGCTGTGTGTGCACGAATCCATCGGGCACCATTCTTTGTGCCGCGGGGGATGACGGCGTACTGTGCATGTGGGATTTCAATTCTACCATTGAGTCGCGCCAGGTGAAGCCGACGCGCACTCTGACTCCATTTGTCAACAGAATTGTGGGACTTCAGCCGATTGTGTCACTGCACTCGGCGGCGGATGGGTCATACTTTGTGGCATGTCAAGATGGTGACAGGCCTGCTCTCATCGCTTGCACGGGAAAGCAGCTAGGATTCTGCGCAATGGGCGAACGTGGACCTCTCAACGTTGTCCAGTGCAAAGGCCACCGTGCACCAGTCACATCGGCCTCAGCGGATTTGAAAGACGCCGCGTGCTTCTTCACTGGAAGTCAAGATGGAACGGCTCGACTGTGGAATAAGGCCACTTACGAGCGCCAGTCCGTCTTCGCAGTTCAACATGGCTCTGGACAGTTGGATGATCGCGTGGCTGTGGAGGCGGTTTGCGGCTTGTCAGGCCCATCCCTTCCGTCATTTGCCACCGGAGGGGCTGATGGCTGCGTGCAGTTGTGGGATGCGCGAGTGAAGTACCGCCCTGGGGGCTCAGTGGCCACCTGGGACGTTTACGCACACCTTGCCGCTTCCGGCCTTGCCAACATGGACGAGGTATTTGAGAGGCATGTCGGTGGCCTGATGGAGATTCCTGTTGGAGAGGGCCACGGTCTCGTGGCTCGAGTGGGATCTGCAATGGTTGTGATGGATCTCCGCCGTCCCTTCACGCCGTCTGGTACATTTCTTGGAAAGGGAATGGGGATGGGAAGCTTGCCTTGCTGCGATGACACCACTCCCGTTGTGGGTTCTGCGACTGCTGGCGAGTGGCTGACGTGCACTAGCCGCGCAGGATTCGGTCAAGGTTCAGGCGGGCACGTGGTCCAGTTTGGACCATCTGACAGTAACGGAGATAGCTACTCGTGGGATGTGAGTGGGGCGTGGCCAGTGAGCGGATCCGATGAAGATGTGTGCTGCGTCTGCGCGGATCCTCTACATAATGGTGTTTTTTTTGCTGGGATGAGCAACGGGGATGTCGCAGTTCGTCTCGACGCAACGGCAGGGACTCCGGTGGATCAGTGGCTCGCGACAAAACCAGAAGCAACCCAAACAACTCACCGCGACGCTCAGAAGCGTCCCCGAGATGCACCTGAATGGGATCACGATCTCTTTTGACTGTGGCACTTTGACCAGGCTAAGTATTGCACAGAAGGTGAGTTGTGGGCGCCATTGATTGCTGGTGATCTTCAAGCCAATATGAATTCTGTCCCCTTGTCTGCCCTTGCTCATTTTGATATAGGAATAGGGCTTGGCAGAAATGTCGTTAGGCCCAGGGGCCGAACAGTTTCCTTCCGACCCTCGTGATGCACCCGCTGAACCCATCTGCCCACCTTCCGATGACGTGACGATCTCTCAGCCATCTTTTAACTTCATTTCCCGGTTCATGCAGCGGTATGCTGGTCGACTGCCTCGACCATATGTAGGTCTTCGGTCGTGGGAGTACCGCGGGACTGACTACGCACTCGTTCTGTACGCGTGTTTTCCGTCGAACTGCGTGGACTTGTCACGTCTGAGCTGGTCCCTGCACCCTTTGAACTCCCAAGTGTTAGGAAATCTCGAGGCTTTTTGTGGTGCTGCTTTGGGGCTTCGACTCCCTGACACCCCAACGGAGTCATTGAATCCGGCACTCCTTCATACTTCGCCATCCTGCGTTGCCCACCACATCCGAGTACAGCATTGGCTCTACAGCCTCTCCAGGCGCTTCAAACCTGACGCCCACTTTGACGCCGTAGCCCTGCGCGTTTCCCTCCGAAGCGAACAACTTGGTGAGCCTTTTGTCGTTAACAAGGGGGCAGATCCTGCGTGCTCAGCTCCGCGGAAACTGCGGCGCATAGAGGAGGGTTCGCTCTCTGCCTCTTGCGGTGCCTATCTCGCTGCTCGCCCAAACTTCACGGAAAAGGTGGACAAGGCTGAGAAGGACGAGGCACCCGTGCCAGCTCCAGTGGAGAAACCCAAGCCATGGCTGCAATACAGCAAGCCCTGGAGGCTTCCCTCGAAGGGTGCAGAGAAGGGGGACAAGACAGACGGCCGCACAGCACAACGATCCTCTTCATTTGATCAACACACACAGTCGTACATCTTTGGAGCTACAGACTTGGAGTCCCAATATAAGCGTTCCCGTCACGTGCTACAAAACCTTCGAGACTGTCTGCTTCGATGCCGCCAAGGAATTGTGTCCGAGATCATGAGTGGAGAGTCTATTCACTTTGACGCCACCGCAGAAATACTCAAGCAGCTCGTCGTAGTCCCAGATGAGATCGTGTCTCTGCCCGAGACATAGACGAGTTACGTGACTCGCAAGTTAGATTCACCATCACCCTCACCAAATAGCTTATTGGTTGTGTCACGCTTTGAGATGTCGAGCAACGTGAACGGGCTTCTTCTTGAAATCAGGTTCCCCTTTCCTTTCCATGTTCTTTCACGAGTAGGGGTAGGCAGTGCACCATTGCATTCTGAACAAAGAGTTGGGCGTCCTCGTTCTTGCTCAGATGCCTGCGCTACCAGTGAGGCGGCTCCCCACACAAGGTGTTTCCCTCACCCATGCTGGCTGCGTCTCCACTCGGGCAATATTGGCACATCAAGTGTCCTGCCGACGCGTCACTTCGGTACCTGGTGATGCGGTGACTTCACGGGCACTGGAAAAGGCTCGCTGGTGCGGCCTCGATCCCGTCGTGAAGTGGACGACACTGGTGGATTTGGCGCGTCGAGGTCCCTACTTGCTAGAGTCCCCTACATCTTCCCTCACCTCCGTTCAGACGTCAAGTCGAGCATCAGCGGGCACCATACTAGGAGATGATGATAGTCAAGTCCGTTTTTCTCTGGAGTCTTCACAGGACCACGCCGTACTGTGTAATGCCCTTCCCTACGCAGCTCGTCTGCAGCTTACTCTCTCGTTGATGAGGTGGGTATGTGCTCTTCGAGACGTTCAAGACACTATTGCACACCTAAGGATGCCCTACGCAGCTACTGTTCGCCATCAACGGGCTGTGATTGCGGTTGTTGCTCCAACGCGTCGGGTTGAGTATTGGATCGATCCCAACACCTCCGTCCATGTAAGAATGCATCACGAGCTGAATGGTACAGCGGAGCAAATTCCTGCCCCTCACACATGGGAGCCGGACACAACGGAAAAGGAACAGTTTGATACAAGCCATCCTCTTCCTGGTCGTGCTCGTCGGGGTGTGCTAGGAGGGAGGCGATGCCGCAGTGCCTCCAGTCGGCCATCAATCCCCAAGCGTGCAGATTTGGTACGCCGCGTTCAAGGAACTGTTCCTCTTCCCAGTGAGAATGATGCCCGCGCGCGCGTCACGTGGTGGGGATCTAGAGATCGGCAGAAGCGGGTGTCGGCACGGTCACGCAGCGTGGAGCGCGCCGGCGGACTCGGAGCAGCGGATGCCCAAAGATGCGTTCCACCCATTTCATTTGAAGCTGATCATGATACTGACGCCGGCTATCACGGCAACTGCGGGCGTGGAGAGGGCTGCCCCTTCACAGATGATGGAAAACTGTCAGAGGTACCCGTGCACATCCCGTGCAAGCTGCGTCATGGCGCACGCGGTATCCGAGAGATTGTGGACGCCTGCGTGATGGCTCATGCTGCCATTCTGAGTGCTTTGTTTGTGGAGGGTCGAGTTCCCCGTGTGACCACAAATCATCCTACTGTGTTGGCCTACATTCAGTGGGCTTTTGAGGAGCTCCGCGCGGATCGCTTCCTCTCCGCTGATCTTCATGAAGGGAGTGCGGCTGGCCAGCATCGACCCTACTTCCCACCATGGGCAGACCCGAGAGAGCGAGCAGTCTTGACCATGATCCCAGCAAGGAATGACCGAATCACCGCCAAGGAAGCAGCTTATCTGGCTCATCAAGTCCTCTCGGCCAGTCCATGCATTGTCCACGTTCAGGCTTCAGCTGCCGGTACTCCCTCTGCTGCTGCCCAACAAGTGATGAAGGCTGTTCGTGTGCTTCAGACACAACTTTTGACTTCGGACCACGAGCTGGAGGCGGCAACTACCGAAAGCGGTGCGTGGTCGGTTACATGGCTACCCGTCGTGGCGACAGACCATCCCGATGGAGCTGCGCCGGCCGCTGACAGTCCTCATCGGCCAAATGGAAAGGAGTCTGCCTTTTCCCCACTTCTGCAGAAGGCGGGTAGTGCAACAGCTACCGGCTGGCTCACCACCATATGCACCTTCTTCGGTGGAAAGCGCGGCGAGCTCGTTAAGGCGGCATCTTTCGATCGTCAGTTTTCCCGTCCAGCTGTGGTCCTGCATGCACTCACTGCCTCCCTGCACAGTACATACCTACTCCAAGTGCTCGTTCCACCACAATCAAGCGCCGTCACGCCGACAGAGCTTACTCAGTGGGCACTTCATGCTCTCCCGTCGGACATTCGAGTAGTTGGCATCAATACAACTCCAACGGAGGTACTCTATTTCTTTCCCCAAGGAAGTTACCTCACCAGCAAAGTTGGAAACGCAATGCGATATCGTGCCATCAATCGCACCATTGTCAGCACTAGTCCCCACTTTCTCCCACACCCAGACTCAACATCCATGTGGCGCACAGCAGCACGACAGTTGCTGCACCGCACTTCATCATCCCACCAGTTCTCGGCGCACATTCCCCTAGAGGATTATGCACTACACACTGCCAATGAGCTCCAGCACAGCAACAACACTACTAACGTGACCAACAACGACGCAACACACGCTCTTATCACTGAGCGCACCATTGACTACCTCGCCCAGCCCACAAAGCTCAGATGGTTGGCTCTACTCGCCGCCAGAACATTCCACANTGCCTCTGCTGCCATCACCATAATGCTGTTTGTGTTTGTGTTTGTGCTGTGTGCGTGTGGGCATCTGTGTGTGGAGTGATGCGTGGACAGCGCTCTTCATCGTGTCCCACAAGAGCAGAATTAACCAACGGAGCAGGCATCTCGCCTGTCCGTGACGATGAGCGGGAGCTGACCACCGGAGCCCACGGCCAAGCCATCATGCAAATCCCACACACTGCTGCACAACGTGTGTATGCGTGTACCATCGACGCTGGCGTTGATGAAGCTGATATGGTCCGTGTTTCTGATCCTTCCTGACGCACAGATACACATATCCTCTGAGCCGCCGGTGATATACCAATACCCAGGTGTTGTACCACTCTTTTCCACATTGAGACGGAGTTGTCGGTTGGGTGTGCCCCGCACCTTGTGAGCATTGCCCTATCTCGCAACTCCCAGAGCCTATTTCTCCACCTTCCCCTATTTTGTTTCCCTTCTGCTTCTTCTTCCTCCCCTTTCTTGTGTTGTTGTTGTTGTTGTTATTGTTGCAGTTGCATGGCATGGCGGATGTGATTGACGACCAGGCCGATGTAAAGCCGTCGCAGATGGACTTGACCTTGCCTGAAAACAATCTCTGCCCCGTCTGATCCCGCGCGTGCAATATGCAGTATCCGTACAGCAGCATCGATGACGTGCCCACTGGCCCCGTCACCTTGAGGGCGCTCTCTTTGCGGGCGTACGGCCTCAAGTCTCCACTGACGTGCTCGCCTTGTGCGTGTGCGCTGGTGTACGGGGGTCCACAGAACAAGGGCTGTGCGTGACGTGACGCTCGGCACCTGTGCCTTCGGGTGCAGTGTGTCTGATGCTCCGTTGCGTGCGCTGTCCCGTTATGCATATCCTGTGTGCGCTCCAGCTCCGTCGGGGCAATGAGGAGTCAGCAACAAACCATGCATTACACATCAAACATATCTTCAGCTCACTCTCTTGTTGTTGCTCTTTTTCCAATTGACGTTTCCACCTTTCTTCCACTTACCTTTCCACGTGTACCGAGACACGCAAATGCGTTGCGGGATGATTGACGTAACATCACAGACTTTGAGTCTTCATGATACCATTTATTGTCGCCCCAGTCTGACGACGTTTTGCTGACTTTGTAAGGGCCGTGGCTAATTTCTACTGAGGTGGTGTGACTTGTGGTGCTAAATGTTGTTTATGCGTTGTGGTTATTGTTGTGAACGTCATTTTTCACTGGTTGTTCTTTGTTGTGTATTTGTTTAGGTGGTGTAGGTAGGGCTCATAAGGTATTGGGTATGTCGTTGTTTGATGACGACGGCAGTTTGAGTACGTCGTCGTCGGCTTCGTCAGACTCTCATGAAGATGAGAAGAGTGTTGCTGCAAGCGGGAAGATGCTCTCTTCCTCAGCTGTGCGCGAGGCTTTTGGTATGCGTAGCCGATTTACTCTGACGGCGGAGGACCTAAAGAAGCAGAAGGCGGCACAATCGCCACTTCGTGGTGTTGGTGCTGTTCGTGGAGGGCTTGAGAAGACGGAAGGGGTAAGTGATGGGAAGAGCAAGTTCGTAAGCTCGATTTCATCTGCACTGCAACTTCGTCAAGCAGACAAGATACGACTGATGCGTCAGCGACTTGTGAAGCAACGAGCAGAGGATGCAAAGGACGCTAATCTCGTGGCAAAGGATCTGGAGGTGGGCGTCTTTGTGACGGATGCGTACAAGCAGGCCTTGCGTGAGTCGCAGGAGTCCCGCCGCACCGGAGGAGAGTCTGTGACTGACAGGGCGACGAAGGATGGGCCGGGGAAGGGGTCAGTGGATGACTTTGAGTCCCCGCTGGATGGATTCATTCAGCAACTGACGGATCAGCCTCGACCTGCGTTGACGGAGAGTGGGAAGACTGAGGAGGACGAGGCAAGGCCCGCATCACGCGATGGTGTGACGGCTCAACGTGCCAATATTGGAGATGAGTCCTTACCAGTTGCGGAGACGCCCAGCATGGCGGAGCTTCGTCAGCTGGTCTCGGGAGGTCCTGCCTCCTCTGTCGGGGCTAGCGGGGAGGCCCACAGACGTTCAGCCATCACGAAGGCTGGAGAAACGCAAGGAGACGACTCCGCGGCGCGACGGGCACGGGTTGCTCGGAAGGTTCGTCGCGCAGATCAGGCGGTGTTGGAGGCCTGCGCAAGCCGAGCGGAAGGTCGCATGCTGCAGCGTGCGCACGCGTTGGGATGGTGATAAGAGGGGTGCAGGTTGTGCCTCTCCTTCTTCTGCTTCCTCATATTTATCTTGTTGTCAGCCAACTCACTGGCAAGGACTGATTGAGCACACGTGCGGAACTGTATTCATGAACCAATTACTAACTCTCTCACTCTTTTTATTTGTTTGTAGGTCTGCGTTAGTTCGCCCATACACCTTGAGCTACCGGTCGCTTGCGGTTGTTTGTTTTCAAGGAGTTGCGTGACATTTATCCGCAACGCAACTGCTGTGTCACCCCCTCGGATGGAATGAGTGCGAGTGACGAGTACGAACGAAGGACTCGTTGTTGAGAAGTGCAAAAATTGACCGTCAATTTTTCGTGTTCGTGTCATTCCATTGCCCGAGTGACAATCACACACTCACTGCTGTGGATCACACACTACTTATTCGTTTGTCCCCTGCACAGGTGCTGCAGCATCTTTGTTTGAGCTCTAACCCTTCTTTTTCCGCGACACACCACGCACGCAGCCTTACCAGCGTACCGGCTCGTTCGCCAACACATTCCCGTGTTCCGAGAGGAGATTTGAAGGGGTGAGCTTACAATAGAGAGGTAGATGTCTTGCTTAAAGGAACCCGCACCGGCAGCGGTCATGACTCCGCTCTCCTCCTCCGTGGTGGAAAACGTCGGCCATGAATTTATCTTAGCGCCAACGGGTGTGAGGAGGAGCAGCATAGAGGGCCCGTCATATACATCGCAGGCATCACCTCCTCCCCCACCAATGGCGAGCAGCGATGATGATCGTAAGGAAGATCTCCATCCAATTCGCACCTCCACCCCCGCAACGGCGACCGTTGAGCTTCAACGGCGTCGCGCGTGGGGCCCAACCACGAAGGATGCCCCAGCAGCTGCTGAGCGTGTTGGCGTCGTGGATGGGGATGGAGATGGCAGCCGCGGGGGGAGCCCCTTTGGCAATGGCTGTGGCGAGGGCACCTCGGCTCAATCTACGAGCAGCTGCTCAGGCCACCGGCATCACACCCCCATTGAGGTGCGCATCCTGGATGGCGCCGCGGCCACGGCCCGGGCCAGCCGTCTCGCCTCGCTGCCCCCTCGCGCGGTTGCGGGACCCTGTGGCACGTCGCCAACTATTCTACGAAATGACCGCGGTGACCCGCTCCCGCATCCAACACGCTCGCACTTTGTGTCCGAGACGATGCACGTCCTGCGATCGCGCGCCGGCTACTCGAGCACATCCCTGTGCAAGGACCCCGCCGACTTTGCCGCGTCATGCCGGGTGGTCCTTCCCTCCTCCTCATCTAACCACGCCGCCACCGCGCCATCGCCGCCGCCCACCTCCCTCACCGCCTTCGCCCCCTTTTTCGAGGTGGCCATTCAGGAGATTATTGGCGATTGCGAGCGCCGCGTGGCCAACGCCCCGGTGACCTATCAGGAGCAGCAGAAGGCCAACCTTCGTGGCCGCAACAATCACCAGTTGGGGGTCAGCACACACAGCTTTGATAGCCCTGCGGCGTCCATCTCGCAGGTGTCTTCGCCAGGCTTGTATTGCGACCCGCACTCGCCATGGATTGCCCATGGACGCACCATGACGGGTGATCAGCGCTGTGCCTCCACTCACTCACGCGGGTGTAGCATGGATGTGGCCGCCATGACGAGCAGCAGTGGCCAGCTGCCAGCCCCGACCGAGACGGTGCATAGCCTTCTGGACCACATTGACCGCTCATTGCGCTACGGTGAGGCGGCCCCCATGGTCTTTATTGGCGCACTGGCCTATCTCTCGCGGGTGGCGATGCGTTGCACCACAGAATTCCTCAGCGTCACTCATTCCAACTGGTACCGACTCACGACGATTGCGGTGTTGGTCGCCTCCAAGATGTATAACGAGCGTGGAGCCCATCACCTCAACGGATGCGTCTCTCGATGTTCTGGCATGCCGCTGCGTGAGATCAACAAGATGGAGCTCGATTTTCTCTACCTAATTGACTTGGATTTGCTGCTCGTGGAGCGAGACGTGGAGGGGTGGGTGGCGTGGATGGAGGCCCTCGCGATTCGTCAGGACATGGTGACCCCCGTGCAGCACCTCCTCCTCCCTTCTGCACAGGACCCGTCAGCATCCGTGGCGGGCGAGGACTCTGCCACGACCTCCGTGTTTGAAAACGGCGCTGTGGATGTGAAGGAAGCACGTCCTGCATCCTCCATCGCATCGATGCGGGTCGTCGCCCACAACCATAATCCCGCTAACCATTATCACAAGGGTGGCGTGCACCACCGGACGGCCTCTGCAGTCTCGAGCTCATTCCTCATGGGTGCCCCAGCCGGCCGCTCCGAGGTGGAGAGCGACCTCCAAAGCTCCCTGCTTCAGTTGATGCGCTACAGCAGCAGCCGGCTCTCTGGAGCGGGCACAACGATGGGCTTTGGCCACCGAGAGGTGCCACCCTCGCCCATCTCCGGCATTGCCGACCATCACTGGTCGCGTGCCGGCAGACTCTTCAGCGTCGTCCACGGCGTGGCGGACCCGCCGACCCCAATCACCATTCGTCAGCTCATCCAGCGCGGCCCGAGCCCCACCTCCCCTCGAGGCCTCTCCCTCCCAGGCCCCAGCTCGCCCGCCTCCTTCTTCCGGCCGCATCACCACACACGCAACCCATCGCAGGTCGCCAGCGCCAACAGCGGAGCTCGTGCCACAGGCAGCGACATGCGCACGTCCATGGCGATGCTGCCGCCCCCAGCGGCTTGCCGACCTCTCGCGTCTGTGGCCACCGCACCGCCAGCGGCGAAGCCGGCACCCGCCGTATCATCGTCTTCACGCTGGGGTCCGCCGGGAGTGATGCATCGCGTGAGGGATGTACTTGGCCTGACCGCCTCGCTCATGCGCGGTCAGCTGAATGTCCTCGCGGGTGGGTCCCCAGGGGCCGCCACAGCCACCGTAGAAGATGATGATGAGGTAGATCTGGAGGAGGAGGAACTCGCCATGACCATGACTCCCTCACCCAACCACCACACCACCGCCACAGCAGCGACGGAGCTCGCAGGTCCGCCGGTTTTGCCCCGACCACCCCTTGCGACGTCTTCTGATGGTGTATCTCTGCCTCCTTGGGCCCCATCCCTCACTCCTCCAGAGCCGGCTGACCCACGTCCACGTCAGCCCGCCGAGCCTGAGTGGGAAGAAGAGGACTACGACGACGAGGAGGGCTACTACGATGAGGACGACTACTACTACGATGAGGAGTACGGCTACGACGAAGAGGAGGAGGAGGAACGACGTGCACCTCCCCCCATGACGCACTCCCCACCTTCGCTGTAGAGCAACGCACCTTTTCTTCATTTTTGTGTGCGCCATGATCATTGACAAGAAGGACATCTTCGTTCGTGATGGTTTCATGTTGTTTTTTTCTACGTGTGTTCTTCTTTGGCCTCTCCTACGATGGCCGACGTGGATAGGACACTGTGGTGACGGTACTCCCTCCTCCTTCCTCCAACACTCCCCTACCCTCTCTGATGTACCGTACATCCCTGACACACACACTCCATTCACTACCACACACCTCTCCCCTTCTCTTGTACCCACTTCCTCTCTAGTCTGGGAACCTATCCCGGTAGTCCCGTCTTCAACACACTTCGAGTATCCCACCGGAACTACTTCACTTCTTTGTTTTCTTTTCGGATCAACGGCCCTAACATTTAGGGGGCTGCATCAACCGTAGATCACTGCATCACCCCCCTTTTCCATTCCTCCCCCTCTTGTTGCTCGTTGTTTGCGGCGGTGACTCGAGAGTGAAGGCCAGACGTGTGCGAATAAGTCATCGAAACGCCTATACACGTCTTTTCCCCCTTTGAGCAAGAAAAAAGAAGACGGTCCGTCGTCGGAGCACATCATCACAACGATCGTGGTGTGGTTGCGAGGTTGAGGAATAGAATCCCTTTTCCATCTCCCCCAACATCTCCCGTCGTCCGAGGCAGACGCAGAACGGTGTGCGACGACGATCTAAACAGACACACACACACACACACAAATAGATCTACCAGTGGGCAACGAAGGTAGCTGAGGGCGGCGTACTGGAATAACCACGTCCGTTCTTCTGCGGCACCCCTTTTCCCCCTCCCCGAGTGCGACCCCACCACAGACAACCCCACGAAGGCCACCAAGACACCACCGTCGTCGTGTCCCGACCACAGAGAAGAACATCATTTTCAATCCCACCTTAGCGGTGCAGCCAACACACTCCACTAGCGATATGACCACCCCCATTGACATGGAGAGCTCCGGAAACAGCCTAGACGTTGCGGTGAGTGGTACCGATGAAGCCCCCCAAAGTGTGGGGGAGGTAACGCCGAAGTCTGGTCCATCGCTGCAAGCATCCAACAACGCCACACCCATGCGAGTGGATGTGCCCGCCACGGAGGTGACGGACACCGCTGCAATTCGGTCTGTTTCCAAGGATGGCAGCGAGGTGGCCCTCATGGAGGACGTGGAGGATGATGATGTGATGGAGCAGCTGGGCAACGACAGCGACGGCTTTCCCATGGATGATGCCGATGTCTGCCGCGATTCCACCGGCCACTCACCCATCTCCAAGGAGCTGGAGCGCCACATTCAGCACCAACAGCATCTTGATCGTACGCAACGCCAACATCAGCGCAATCCATCCAGTCGTCCGCTGCGTGCGACGGCTGCCCTGCGTCGCACCATCCGTAGTTGCTCCTCGAGCACCTCACGCCGCACGTCTCCACACTCCTCCATCTCCAGCGGTCATGGGGAGGAGGAGCAGGACATCGTGGTGGAGTCGTGGTGCGAGGAGATCCTCCCAGAGACGGTGGAGGCCGCTGCCGTGGAGGCCAACCTGACAACGTCGGGCATCAGCAACACCACCACCGCGACGAGTGCTGCTGCGACACCCGCCCCCATCACCACCGCCGCTGCTGCTTCTGCTGCCGCTCCGTCGCAAACACCTCCGGCCTCTCCCGCGGTGCGGCACCGAGAGTCGAAGAAGCCGCCGCTGCCATGGCGGCAATCTGCGTCGTCCGCGAGCACCGCCACCGCGGCGGAGAAGTCGCGACGAGGGCCCCTCTCGCCTTATGCGCAGCCCCACAAGGGGCCAGCGGCGGCCACCACCGGACGGCGCGCCACCACCACCACCGCCCCCACTCGTGGAGGCGCCACCACCGCTGGACGTGGTGGGCTGCACAAGACGAGCTCCTCCTCGCTTCTCCAGACCGCACCTGCCGCACTCAGCGGCGATGGGGCCGACGCAAGTACCGCAAGCTCCATGGGCGCTGAGTTGGCGACGCCAGCGGCGGCCACCACGGGACGACGAGGCCGTCTGAACGCCACCGCCCCGCCCACCACCAACACCGCCGCCGTGCCACGTTCCACCTGCAACCCTAACTTCGCCTCCATCCTGACCAACAAGGGCCGTTTATACACTGTCTCGCAGAAGGACATCGTCGTGGACCCCGACCAAGCCACCAAGACCCCCAACGAGCTCCTCTACATGACGAAGCGTTGCCTCCTTCCCCCGTTGGTCTCCAAGGCGGAGCAGGAGCGCACGGTGACCGTCGTCTTTGACCTGGATGAAACGTTATGCAACAACCGACGTGTGGGCCCCGCCTTGTTGCGGCCTGGGGTCATCCCAATGTTCCGTGAGCTGCGCTCTCTATGCGCTTCACCAAAGTATCAGGTGACCGCCTCTGATCGCAGCGCCAGTACGCGGCTCTACAACCAGGCCGCGGCGGTGCGTCAGCTGGGCATCGCCTCGCATGGCCCACGGATGGTCTCTCGTCGCCCGCCCACCTTCTCGGTGTTGCGGCTTGAGATTGTGCTATGGACGGCGAGTATGGAGCAGGTGGCGCGTCCCGTCATGTTGCGTCTCGATCCAGAAAACTCCATTTTTGACCAGCGCATCTACCGTGACGTGCGTTGGTATCGTGAGAGCAACTGCGTGAAGGACCTCCGACGTTTGGGGCGGCCGCTTGACCAGATTGTCATTGTGGAGAACTCAACGGTGTCGGTCCAAATGAATCGAAGCAACGCCATCCTCATGACGGATTTCATTAACAGCAAACATGATCGGCAGATTTATGTGGTGCGGGCCATCTTAACAGACTGGATTCGTCGCTGCAATCGCTCACTTCGTCTGCGAGCCACAGAGCTTTTGGCGGAACAAAGATTGTCGCAACAACAACAACAGGATGGATTGATGGCGGGCCCTTCACCCTTGGGCAGCGAGGCACGCGTCGAGCCTTCCGCGAATCGCCCGGATGACTTCTGCGAGGAGCTCGATAAAACCGTGGCGGCCTCCACCGACCGCCAATATGACGTCAGCGACACGGCCACCATGGACCCCGACTCACCGCTCATTCCGGCGAGCCTCGCCGCCAAAACCGCCAACACAACAGCCCTGGATAAGATGCTGGCAACACCAGGATTCATCACCTTTCTCGAGGTGAAGAAGACGCCGGATGAGGCCCCTGCCTATGGAGAGGTTAGCCTCCCTGCCTATCTCGCAGCACATCCATTCATGTCTCCGGGCACCAACTACATTCGTCTCTCGGCCAGCAAGGAAGTGATTCGTTCGCGGCGGAGCTCCAGCAGGTGAGATCAGGTTGATGATGATGATGATGATGATGATGCACATGTAGCACCACACATGACCAACACACGGCAGTGTTCCTACAACACACGCGTGTTTTTGCTTTCATCTCTCTTTGGTGTTGTTGTTGTTTCCCAGAGATTGGGGGGGTCTCTTCCCCCGCACCGCGTGTGCGTTCGTTGGACGCTGCCTCTCTCTCTCTCTCTTGTCGGCTTGGTGTGGGTAGGCGGCACATGTGTATGTGTGTGCCATGTTGATGAGAACCTTCGGAATGGGGCGAGGGGCGTGTGCATCGATGAGAAGGATCCTCCTCCTTCATCTCCAGCACGTGTGTGCGTGTGTGCTGATGTTGTTGTTGTGGTTGTCCAGCCCTCCCCCCTCGTGATGGTCCCACTGATGTTGCGTAGATGGAGTGATGGAGTGGTGCCATGACTCATGATCATGGTACGCTCCTCCTCCGCCCTTATCTCCCTCCCTTCACGTGTTATTTGGCTCTGCGCGCCGTAGCTTTATCCTTCTTGTCATTTTCGTGTGTGTTGGAGAGTGCATGAAGGAAGATGATGAGGTGCGGTTTGGCACACTCCCCCACAACACGCGACACAAACAGCCCAATCCTTCGGAACAGGCCCACCTCCTATGACGCTTCTCTTCTTTTCCTCGCTTTCATGCGTGTGTGCCTGTGTGTGTGTGTGGTTGGATTGTTGGTACTTGTTTTGTGAATGCGAGCTGAATAACCGCCCCTCTCCCCCTCCCTCTCCCTCCTTCCTTCGTCCTGCGTGCTCGAGATACGCACGCCACCCACAACCCCAACCTCTTGCGAGACGTTTCCTCACTCTCCCACGAGCGACGCAGGCGCATGTACCACCAACAGATCATCGCTGGTTGGTTATTGATGGGTTGGCGTGGAGGGCCTCGATGCATCTCCAGGTGTCAGTGGAGGAGCTTCCATCACTCAGCATCTCGTCTGCCACCTCTCCCCTCTCACACACCCACATGGAGGAGGTTGTGTGTGTGTGTGTGGATAGAGATGTTGTTGTGTTGAGGTGAGCTGTGCTCATGAACCTCCTTTTTGTGCTCTTCTTCATGTGTGCCGGCACATGCCATAAAACCATGTGCCCCTCGTCATTCACGCAGAAGATGAGCGATATGCGCTGTGTGGTCAATGTTTGCGTGAAAGCCACGGAAAGTGTGGGTGTGTGGAGGGGGGTTGTGTGGTACATGAGGTGAGTGGGTGAGGTGGGGTGGATCATGCTGCACATGCTCTGTGTGTTGCTACACCCTCACACCCATCATCATCATCATCCAACAACAACAACAACGAACCCCTCCTCCCCTCCGTCGTCGTTGACCACTGGATGGATGGCCGTCTACGCTGGTTTTCCTCTTCTCCCCCCAACTTCCAGCTGTTTTTTCTTGTTTCTTGTTGAATTATGTTTGTGTGATGGCATAATGCCGAGGTTCTATAGTAGCCCCCTATGCATGCTTGCATTCATTCACGGACGCATCAGATTTGTGTTGTTGGCTGTGCCTGCACACGATGGATGAGCATGTGCGCAATCTGTCTTTTTATACATCTTCATCATCATTTGCTAGCCAATGTGTAGTGACGTGCCTCGACACGTGGCAATAAGAATAAGAATCATTAATCATCCAGTCTTTGGATGTTGTGCGTCCCTCCACCACCAATAAGGGCGGTGGCGGCACGACGTGTAGGTCATGTGTGTGTTGCACGACGGAGGCATCTCCACCACCAGGTGAGGAAGCCGATGTTGTCAAGGCCAGCATCGCGATGCATGATCATCGCCGCATGTGGTGATGCTCGACGTTGGTGCAGCAGCCGCAACATCCAGCCACCTTCATCACCATCGTCGCTTGACGACTTGACCCCATTCTTCCGGGAGCTTTTTCAGCTGGCAGAGATGGAGGGACGGGCAGAGTGGAGCTACGATCAGCACTACGCCCAACACTGCCAACACTGCCTCTATCCTGAAGACGATGCATCATCACCATCATCATCATCATCATTGAGATGGAGCTCCTTCACGACGGCACCTGGCCGCTTGCCGAGCTCTGCCGCACCACAAATTGATTTTGGCAGTGGCCGACGCTTTGCCTCGCACTACATCCCCAACATGGATGCAACATCTCCGCACCTCAACGACCATTCTGCCAGTGACCTCCTGGGAGACGTGGAGGACCCAACAACAACAACAACAACAACATGGGGTGAGCCTCCATTTACCTCGGTGAATCGCACGTTGACGGCGGCGATGCAGCTTCCCCCGCTCCTCCTTCGCTGTGCGCGGTCGGCGCTCGGCTCCCCCACCTCCACCGATGAGGAGGTGCGTGCGTGCGCTCGCAGCCCGGCATTCATTCGGAGTACGCTGGAACAGGCTCTCTTGGCCATACTGAGCAGCCACAACAACAACAACAACATTGCGCCACGTGTGCAGCACCTCTACACCATTCGTTATGAGACCTTCCCCCTTCGAGATCGTCAAGCACTGGAACAGAACCTTCGTTGTGTGTGGAGCTCATCCGCCCTCGGCCTTCATGTGGTGCTGGAGCGTTTGTGGCGCAGTCCCGCACCACCGATGCTCCCGCTGGAACTCTTCGCCTTGTGGAGATTGCTGCACCCGAACCAGCTCCTCTTCACAACACCCACGAGGGATGATCATCATCATGTTGTGATGGATGGAGAGGAGGCAAGAATGAAGGCAGATATGATTCTGCGCCACGTAAATCATCTCACTCCGGCACAGGCGGCCGAGGCACGGGAGGTTGGCGGCTTCCTCGGCCCGGCGGCGTGGCTCGCAGATGATGCGCGAGAGTGGGCGGCCGCCACGATGCGCGCATCATCGCCGGCGTGGGCCGTTGTGTGCCCGCTGCTTCCACGTGTGGTTTACCTCGCCACAACCCTCGCAAGCACATCATCATCATCATCACGTGAGGAGGTGCAACAAGGGCGGCGTGCGCAGGAGATTATGACGCAGCTTCACCACGTGTGGCTGCGCCCGCTGTCGGTGGAGGGGCGCGGCGGGGTGGCGGCGCTCGGGCTGGCGGAGCCGCTCGCTCACTGGGCCGTCTTCGTGGCGGTGGTGGCGGCGGTGGCGATGATGGAGCGGGAGTTGGCACAAGCGCGACGCAAACGACCACGCCGAGGAAGTTCATCACCACCATCTTCATCATCAGCAACAACATCTGCGCATGACCCAGTAGCTGTGTTGCAGAGGCGCCTCTCCACGTGGATGGCAGCAGTTGGCCTCCTCGAGCAGCACCACGATGATGCGGATGTGTGCTGGACGGACCTCATCGCCACCAATGTGTGGAGCTCCGCGGTTGAGACCGGCCTCCTCGACGTGTTGCGTCCGTCGCTGGCGTGTGTGTTCTGGGCGGAGCTCTTCAGCCGCATCACCGCTCTCTTCCCGCAAGTCTTCCATAGCGGCAGCAGCATCTCTACGCACCTTGTTCTGATGTGTGTGGAGGCTGCTCCACGACCAGGGTTGGGCTGTGGCGCCGCGGCGAGCTCGATGGGGAAGCAAATGGCCCTCAACGCATGGCGGAGGTGTTCGTCAAAGGCAACACAACAACAACAACATCATCATCATCATCATCATCATCTTCGTCTGCTACCTGCTCGTAGCAGTGGCGGACTCACATTTTCAACGCACATCGCGCGACGTCGTCGATCTAATTTTGTGGGCTCGAGGAGCTCATTCACCGGTGCGCGGGAGCTGCGTGGCGATGATGCGCCAGGTTTTCTGCAGAGTACCACCATGATAGCTCTCCCTCACGTCGTTGGGGCTGCACAATCATCATCATCGTCATCATGCGTACCTGCGTGGAGCCAGCAGTGGGAGGAGGCCTACGTGAGCTCCTTGATGGAGCTGCGCGCATCCTTGCTCAGAATCTTTTCCACCTACGTGCATTTGCCCGTCTTTCAGCGCTTCCTCACCCCGACATCATCAACGCCGGCGACGGAGGTACCACGTCCGGCTGTGGTGGGCCCGCAAACATCCATGTACGTCCTCCTCAGGCTGCTGCACGCGCTCGCAGCGATTGGGGAGCCAACGTTGGTGGAGGATGAGGTGACGGGCCCGCATGTTGCGCTGCACACCGATGGGGTGACGTCGCTCTGCCACGACGTCCTGCGCAGAAAGAAGGATGAGGATGGTGCGGAGAAGCAATCCCTGCCGCCCATGTTGCGTGCATCAACTCCACTGGCACTGGCGGCCTGTGTGCTGGAGGATGTACTCCCGCATTGTGGTGCGTCGCTCGTTGCCCAGCTTCGTCAGGTGGCGGTGATGAGCCTCTCCAACAGCGGCCCAGTCGGGGCGGTGGCGCTGATGATGTCGCATCATTCGCACCTCCGCGCACTCCCGCCAGGTCTTGGCTGGCAGCGACTGATCTCCTCATTGTTGTGGTCTGGCCTCTCCGCACACAAGATGAAGATGAAGGAGGTGGCGGTAGAGAAGAACCATGATGAGGATGTGTTGTGCGGCTTTGGCACAGGTTCGCTTGCCTTTGGTGTGTTGTCCGACAACCGCCAGCATCTATTGCATCTCTCATCACTTCCACCACAGCCATCATCATCATCATCATCATCATCATCTGCGGATTTGGCTCCACGTGTGCTTCGACTGGTGTTGCGTCATTTGCTGGATTTGGCGGTTGCTACGCCCGACGATGGCCGAGCGGCCATCTCGCTCATCGCCTTCATGAGTGGCATCCCATCCAATGATGATGCGATGCATCAAACTGCGGAGGTTGTAGCACAACAAGAACAGCAACAACACCATGATGATGATGATGTGGCAAAAGTGGTGCGTGAAGATGATGTGGCCAATGACGCTGTGCCGGATGAAGCGGAAGAGAGTGCGTGGCTCGCAGAGTGGCAGGCGGCGTCTGAGCTCAACGAGGATGCGGATGACGTTGCCGAAGTGGAGGAGGAGTACTGCAGCACACATCATGATGTTGGTGTTGGTGATGATGGCCGTACTCCTCCACCTGCTGCCACATTCCCTACTTGTGGAGATGATACCACAACACCATCTCCACTGGGGAATGACGTTGATGCTCTTGATGATCCCAAGCTGCCTCCTTCGATGGCACTTGCCGCCATCGCTGCACAACATGAGATGCGCCTCGCTCATCCAGCTTCTCGCCACATCCTCCACAGTCTCGTAGAGGTCCTCTCGTGGCACGTGGAGCCACTGTGCTCACGATCTCTTCACACAACACACAAAACAACATCATCATCATCATCAACGGCTTCGTTCCTGACCTCCTACGCCCTCCTCTGCACTGCCGTAGAGCCCTTTCTTCGTCATGCCCCGCCACACACCACTGCACCGTTGTGCAGTCTGCGGAGCTACGATGTGGTTGAGATGATTGTGTTGGTGCTCCTTCACACCTGCCCCGACCTCTTCCTCCTCGCCATTTTCATGAGCGAAATGCTGCGCATCAAGTCAGCCCAACGCACATCAACGTGCGCATGTTTTTTGCCCATCTCCGTGGAGGCACAAGCCTGCCAGATGCTCTATCACCACGGCATCTCCGCAGAAAAAGTGCGTCAGTGGCGACGGCAACGGCTTCCTTCGGTGGATCATGATGATGATGTGATGAAGAGTGTTGCGGCACATTGCGCAGTGCTGCAAAGATTGTACGCCGGATGTTGCTCATCCGCACCGCACACCACATCTGTGGCTCACTTTGCTCGGCGCCACGCGGACATTCATGATGATTTGGTCTTGTGCATCGGGAGTTTCGTCCTCCTCAGCCTCGATCAACGCCACATCGCCGGCCGTCCACACCTCGCCTCGATGCACCACCATCGAAATGTGTTTGTGGAGCAGTTTTTGCACCGACATGAGGGAAAAACACCGCAACAACAACCATCCGCCGATGAATACCTTCCTGCACGTGGAGTGGTGCTGCCGTCATTGCAGCTCGTGCGCTCGCCAGGTCGCATGGTTCCGCGGAGCAACGTGGTGAGTACCGTCGATGCGTGGAACAGATTGATGGATGCCCCACAACAACATCATCTTCGCAACGCTCTCGGCAGTGGGCTGCCGCCTGCCTACGGCGATGGTTTTCTGCTCCACGCGATGGAGTTGGATGAGGAGGAGGATGTGCTCGAGGAGGTGGCTGACTTCGCCCTCAGCACGCCAGACGAGCAACGCACAACATCACGAGAATGATGAATGTGAATGATGCGCGCGCTTATGATTGTGGTTGTATCTCTTCCTTGCTGCTGCATGCCACTCACACACACTCAGAGACACATGCGCTCTTCTACTACTTCTTCGTTATGATTTACGTAGTTGCAGTTGCTGATTGTATGTGGAGATCGGCTTGTTGGCGGCTCAGCGTTGGTGCCACAACGCCCGTCGTGGGCGGTGCCGTGCAGCGCGGTGGCCGCTTTCCCGCTCGCCGCCGCCAATTTCGCTATCATCAAGCCAATAACCATCATCACCAACACAACACATCCCCACCACCCCTGCACGACGGCAGCAACAACAGGAACAACAGCAGCAGCAGTCATGAGATGCCACGTCTGCATCATCACCATCGTGCAATTCCTCGCGACGCCAGCATCCACTCCGCCATGCCACAAACATCATCATCATCATCGCAACGTGAGCGACATCGGCGTCGCGTACAACAACACCAGGAAGATGGCGAGGTAGCTGGTGTGGCAGCCTCTCTTCTTACTCCACTTCCAAAGAGCAAAGGTTTCTACAATGGCATTGACGAATATGGCGTGGCGGAGCACCGACCGAGCGCGGAGGAGCGGCGGGAGATGCGCCAATGTGCGCTCGAGGCCAACGCCATGACGTCCATTGATTTCGTGAATGGCGGCGAGGCGGATATTCAGCTCAACGGCCTCCCCGCGGAGGCCTATCACGGCAACGATGATGGCACCACCATTGCCACCAACTCTGCCATGTACCACAACATGTTTGCTCGACGTGAGCTGGATTCACGCTCTCGCATGAATTCCTGGTCCGTCATGCATCAACGAGAGAAGACGGCATCTGCTCCCACAACAAGTGGTGATGCGGTTGATGATGAGGATGATGTGGCACGTGCGAAGCGCTCACTTGCTGAGTCGGAGCGCCACGCACCCCTCTCCGAGGCGATTGGCCAACCACGCAGCACCTACGCACTGCGCAAGCTCTACGTGGATGGTCTCGTGGGCTATCAGGGCATCATCTCCGCCGAGGAGGAGGCGCAGATGAGTGCGGAGCTCCTCCAGCTCCTCCAAGACGCACGTGCCGCCTACATTGCTGAGGAGTGCCGCTACTGCATCAACCTCTACGATACGAAGACGCTCGGCATCCCGGGCGGCGACGCACTGGCTCTTGCCATGCACGCCGCCCCCACACTTCAACGTGTGCTGCACCGCTTCTTTGAGGAGGGCCTCATCCCATCACCACCCAACGTCTGCCAAGTGAGTGAGATGATTGGAAACTTCAGCGGCTACCCGGTACATAGCCACCCACAAGCTGTGGGGAGCTACGTTGGTGTGCTAAACCTCGTGAGCCCAACCATGTTGTACCTGCAACACAAGGATGCCCCGTGGTTTCCACGCGTGCTCTGCCACCCACGCAGCCTCTTTGTGGTGCGTGAGCCATGCTTGTCATGCTACAAGATGGGCTACAAGGACGTGCATCAGCCTTTTCACACCTTTGATTATGCCACGCGCATCTCCAAGGATTATCGAGTGGAGGTGTTGTTTGCGTGCGTGGAGGTGGAGCACATGAAGCACCTCCACGAGGCGGTGCAGCTCACCGACTATGCGGAGGCAAAGCAACAACGTATCGCGGCATCCAGTGATGGTGGGGCTGCATCATCCCCAACCACGGATGCATGGATGGAGAAGGTACGCGCTCACTTGCACGCCAACGAAGCATCATCATCATCATCAATGGGTGGTGATGGATTGCCACTTCCTGCCGACGGCCACGCGCTGCGTGAGGAGCTCCTCGGGCGTGGCCTCGTGGGCAGCCGCCCGCAGCCCTTCACGACGGAGCAAACAAGCAACACCTCCGCCACACTCACGCCAACACAACGTCGCATGGCGGCACTCAAGGCGCGCTACAACTTCGCGCAACAACTGCACGGCACCACCACCACCTCAAGCAATGATGGTCCACTGCTGATTCGTGGCTTCTCGCCCAACGACCGAAAACGATGATGATGATTTTGTTGTTGTCTGTGCCAACATCATTTTGCTGCTCACATAACAAACGAACGAGTAACAACAAACGTACTACAGCTGCTGAATGATGATGATGATGATGTGTGTGTGTGTTGAGACACATGAGCACTAACCCTGTGATATATTCATCATATTCATTTTCACATCATCTACTAACATTAAAGACACAAACACAAGGCCACACCTCTGCCACAGTGCTACGCTGCTGCCTTGTGCTAGTCGTGGAGATGATGATTCGCCAACCATCTTCACTCTGTCGCGATGCGATGATGCACTTCCCACGATGCATCTCCACCCACACCGTTGCTGCTGCCACATCATCCACGGCAACTAGCAGCTCCTCCGCCACATTTCTGGCAAGACGTTTGATGTGCTTGCAGCTAAATCTCCCGCCATGCTTCACGTGGTGCGATCGTGAGGATGAGCTCCACCAACTCGTACGACGTCACGTTGAATGCATAACCATGCACAACAACAACAACAACAACATGTTGGCACTGCGGCTCTTCCCCGACTCCTCTGTTGCGCGTCTCTCACGCCACCAACACGTTGTTTCGTCGCGTACGCCACCACCAACACATTGCGCGCCCGTTGATGCATTTCTGCATACCTCATCTCCATTTGGCCTCGGCATCTCCCACGACGCGGTTGTCTCTTCCTTGTTGCGTGTGGTGGATGATGTTGCGTTGCACTGGATGCCACACATGTCTGTGGCGTTGGTGTTGCCAACGCGGATGCTCGTGAGCCAAGAAGTGTGCCACGCCTTGGCGGAGCGCCTTCACCGATTCCGTGGCATGCATCTCGTCATGGAGCTCCCATCAACCCACTTCCTCTTTGACGCAGAAGTGGCAGCACAACGTCGTGATGCTGACGTTGATGGTGTTCGTGCGGATGTGTTGCCGTGGTGCCGCCTCTCCACGCTTCACACAAGGTGGGAGGACCTCATCCGTCGTGATGAGTACGCCGCGTTGAGTAAGATGCGCAAGAAGGATCTTCTCCCGCTGCATCTTCTCGTGCCGTGGATGAAGATGGAGGGCTTGCTGGGTGATGATGGAGTGAGGGGGATGAGCATTGATACAACCCCACCTACACAGCAACAACAGCTTCAGCTCCTGCACGCATCTTCGTCATCATCATCACTGGCAGAGCAGATGCGATGGATGATGGCGCAGAAGCAGCACAAGAAGGAGCATGATGTGGTGCTCGAGGCATTTCGCAACAAGGCCACGCAAGATGTGCTGGCGGATGTGGCATATTCTACGGCTGAAGAGGCACTCCGCGAAGCACGACGAGAGAGGGCCAACCACAACCACAACACATCTTCTCTCGATGGCAACACGTTGACGTTGGATATTCCATCTGCCAAGCTGCAGGAGTTGGTCCTCCGCTCACTGGAGCCCGACGATGATGGTGGCGTGGCTCAGCGGCACTTCTACGCCAGTGTGGGGGCGTTGATGCGCGGGGCTGCGACGGACGCCGCCGACGTGGAGGAGCGCCTGGCCTCGGCCGAGGCATGCGCCGCACAGCTCGATGCACGTGTGGCGCGCCACGACGTTTGTGCTTTGCATCGTGAGATGGAGGAGGAGCTTGCGCAGATACGAAGCACAGCGGCTCAAGAAGCCACATCAACTTCTGCGGACAACGTGGACCCGCCCATGGTGTTGCCATCATCATCATCATCATGTGCGCGCACGGTGTTTGGCGAGGGCTACTGGGGCTCGATGCACGCAACCATCAACGCCCTCAACGCACGCTTTTGCCTGACATTTCCCACTTACCACGCAGCACAGGTGCAGCACTGGAGGTTGGAGCTCACACAAACACACGTGCCAACATCATCAATATCAGCATCACCATCTTCATCATGTGTGCCGTTGATGCCGATTGCACTTCCTATCATGTCGGCGGAAGAGATGGAGGCCCAGCGACTGTTGCGTGAGGGCCACCGACGTAAAAGCTTGCAACAACAGAAGAAGCACAATGAAGATGATGATGGTGTTGATGCCGATGGACGTGATGAGCGCCGCTCGACGTGGCTGCCAGAGCACTTGGAAGATCGGCTGCGCGCCTCGCTGACACAGTTGCTCTCATCCAAAACATCCGCTCATTCCGCCACCGCAGAGGTGCTTGGTGCGTATGCGAAGGTGTTGGATGGCGGGGGTGGTGCAGAGGTGGAGGGACTATCCAACACACCACAAACACAACCAACAGATGCTGCTGTAGTGATCCGACGTGCTCGTCGTCGTCCATTTTGGCTCCGCGATCCTCAACAACCATCATCATCATCATCATCATCATCATCATCATCGGCTTCGTTGGCTGATGTGGCGTTGATGGAGGAGGTGAAGGAGGCACTGCGAACGATTCCGCACTCCGGCAATGACGCAGCCCAGCATGCGGGTCTGGCCGTAGGGTTCCCTGGCACCACACGCGAGGAGCTCCAAACCGCATGGAGCATCCTTGACCGAGCAGCAGGAGGAGGTGGCTAGGACGTTGTTGCGTGGGCATTCATCAGCAACAACATCATGATCACCTCACGCGTTGCATCTTCACCCAATTTTACAAACTACACTCCATCTCCACGTACAATGGCTGCGATGTTGTTGTTGTTGTTGTTGCATTCCTCATCTCCCTCCTTCACTGCTCTCCCTCTCTCGAAGGCACAATACAGAATTGCTGTTGGCCAAGATTGCGACGATGATGCGCAGGAGCTCCATGCACCTCGTAAAGGGCCTCACTCGCTCTGCCGCTGCAGCACCAACAACTTCCGCAGCCATTTCCACTGCATCATCATCATCATCATCATCATCTCCATCACCTCCACGTGTGTTAGTGATTAGCATGGTTCCCAACGGTGGCGCTCTCACACCCGCCCTCCGTGAGCTTGGCTATCATCCCTACACATTCCAAGATTGTTTTCGTCGTGGCCGCATCCGCACACACCCACAAAAATGGATCGCCATCCTCCAACGACGCTGCCCTTTTGACCTCTCCATCCTCGCCGGTGATGATGCCCCTGACACATCATCATCATCATCATCACCATCATCATCATCATCTCCACGGCCACACTTCGATGCGCTCGTAGGCCCCCCAGCCTCCCTTGCCTTCGAGAGTATTCTCGCGACATGCCCGCTCAGCACACGTGTTGTGCTCTGCATTGAGGAGGAGAAGGTGCTGTGGGAGAAGGAGATGGAGCTCATCCTCGCACAACACGCCAAGTTGGCCGCCACCTCCCCATGGCGCCGTGCTGCCGGCGACCTCCACGCCATGATTGGTACCATGATGGATCTGCGCCGATTCAACGCCTTCTCAACGTCACGTGTGCTGCAGATGCAGCAGCTGAGCTTGGCAGCCTCACTGGACCTCTTCGAGACGCGTGTGGTGGAGCGTGTGCCACGCGATCGCCTCCTCATCTTCACCAAGAAGGATGGCTGGGCGGAGCTCTGCTCGTTTCTTGGCTGCACGCCACCCACCACAGACTTTCCTTCCCACGCCAACAACTCCTCGGCTGAGGTCTTCGCCCTCCTCGCGGAGAGCCAACAACACTCGAGCATGGCACTCATCTTCTTCCTCACCGCATCCATGGCTCTTCTCGTGGTGTTGTTGCTGCCTTTTCAGGCCACGCTGCGCGCGCTGGTTGGCGATATCTACGAACGCACACAAGAGAAGTTTCGCGTCTATACGGCCGACACACGTGAGCACCCTGAGACCTTCAGCTTACGCACAACCTTCATTCTTGCCAAGAAGGCCACGCTGGAGTGCGAGGAGGAATACCGCGCATCAGGTGGCACACTCGGGGCAGCCAAACGCACATTTGCATCGGTGGTGGGCAAAGATGATGCAGGAGATGCTGCATCATCATCATCTGCCAAGGAAGAGAAGAATGCCCAGTGATGGAGCTCTCTCACAGACACAACACTACTACTCTTGTACTACATCTCTTGTTTGTTGTTGCATCCATGTTGCAACACCATCATGACATACCACCACCACCACATCATCATCATTCCCTCCTTCTTCTTCAGCCACTACACATACCGCCCATCTGCGGAAGGGGGGACCACGATCAGCAACCAGCGGATCCCCCCCACATCAACGCCACCAACCACATTTATCTCCACCACCACAACACACACACAGGATGGAAGGGGCAGAGATGAACCCATTTGATGATATACGTCCTGTGCTACGTAGTGAGGAAGATGATATCCGCAAAGGCGTCTTTAGCCACGCACTCCGCACACTTCACGTCACCGACCTCGAAACCAAACAACGTTGGTGCGCGGCAATTCACGAAGCCACCAACAAGAGCGGCAGCGCCAAACGCCCACGTGTTGCTGCACACATGGGCGATGAAGATGATGCTGCTGCGAAGGATGATGTGGCGGCGGCACAGTGGAGCACAGCGGAGGATGCCGGTGCCTTTGTTGCGGCCTTCATGCGTTCGTTGTTGGATCGCGTGGTGGGCGGGAGCCTTAACAGCCTCTCGAGCTCCGCACTTCGCGTCTTGTGCTTGATGCTAGATATCACCACCAACGCACGTGGCAAGGATGCACTCTACAACACTCTGGCTAACTTTTACTACACCAAGTGCGAGCGGCTGGGCAAGCGCGTGAGTAAGAGCACCATTGTTGAGCAACAGGCACAACAAATGGCCTCCATGCTGAGCCAGACCTCACACCGTGAAGGAAGAACACGTACCACGACCACAACAACATCGGCTGCTAATACGGCCGCCACTACACCAGCTCCTGCTGCGTCTGGGGCAGGATCGAGCAAGACCACATCGGTGAGCAGCAGCAGCCGAGCCGAGCGCACCAACACGCGCGCCGCAAAGGCGCCAACAACAACAACAACGAGGAAGACAGCAACGGTACCCATCACCGCTGCCGCAGATGAGCAGATGAGCTCAACGTCATTGGAGATTGAAACACAAGCACCACTCTTTGCACGTCGTGGAGCGGAGCAACACACATCATCACCACGCCAGGATTCTGCCACGGAGTCGTCGCAGTGGACGCGCATCGATCTGGAACGCAAAGTTGCATCGATCGTACACTTGTACGACCCTGTGACGGCCGCCATCGTTGTGAAGAAGTTGGCGCAGATTGGCTTCCGTGATGCCAACGCAGAGGAGGTGGTGGAGTCCATCCTGCGCAGCTTTCACGCGAAGCAGCACATCTTCTATGATAATGGCATTGCGTATGTGTTGTAGCCAACACCAAAAAACATCTTCTTTACACACGAGGCCGAACAATAGCCCAGAACTACCCTAGAATAGATGCTCCTCCCCACACACATCATCTTTTGTTGTTGGCCGGGCACACAACAGCACCCCATGGCGGTTGCTGTATTCATCGAACTAAGAACACGAACACCACCAACAACAACAATCATGAAGAAGTTATGAATTCATTGGCTGTATCTTCGTTTTCCTCATGTCTGTGTGCTAAACATGTTCTCGTACATCTTCGCCCGCCATCTTTTTGTGTCTCGTGTATGTTGGTAGTTGATGTAGTTGTAGTTGTTGTGTGATACCGTAGTACTCCGCTCTTAATTTCTTTTGTTGGCTCTACTCACAACACACAAACTTCTGTGAAGGTGATTGGGTAAGTCGGAAGGCTCGCCGTCGCCCTCCTCACTCTCCTTCATCCATCACACAGTCTGTGTGGTGTGGTGGGACTGAATTCGTTAGCATCAACATCAGCTTCATCATCTTCTTCATTCGTACGTCAGACGTTCATTGTGTTTCCTCTCCAAGCATACGTCATTCATTCAACTTCGTTATACGTTGGTGTTGGTGCCATCATTGTGCCGCACTAATTGCACTTTCTGACACATACAACTAAAGAAGGTGGCACTCCGACGGACGCAGCACATTCACATCACCACCACCACCACCACCACTGCCACGTCAGCATAGATTGAGACGCACTCACGCGAAGAAGAGAAGAAGAGCTCTCTCATCACCACTCACTACACCACACCTACACCACACCTTACATACACGCAGAGAATGGTGCATACATCAACCACCGCCACCTCCTCCGCCTCTGCCAAGGAGCAGCTGGCGCTGCTCATCTTCGTTGGTTGTGCAGTGGGCCACTTCCTTGGCGCGATGTGGTCTCTCGTCGTGCCCTTCGTTTTCTATCGGCGCGAGCGCTGCTTGCAGCAGGAGATTGCGGAGGCGGAGAAGGAGAGCCACCTCTATCACACACCACAACAGATGCACCTATACGGCAAAACACAGCGCCGCATCATCGCACTACGTCAGGACCTTCTCTTTGCCCAACGCCAAAAGTACGCCTACAGCATCCGTCTTTCGTGGCTCTTTGATCTACTTAGTTTGGGGTGCTTTGATAGCTGGGCCACGGCACCACCTCCGGTGCCACGCATGGGATGCTGCCACGTGGTTGGGGATGGCGAGAGCCGCAGCAAGCCACGCCCGTACGGCATTCTGCGCGACATGGCACGACGTAAATCTGAGGAAGCCTCAACACTCTCATCCTCATCTTCCTCGTCATTAGCGGCGCCAACCCCTGCGGCTGGGCGCCCCTCTCGCGTGCGTGCCTGCCTCGATCGTCTTCTTCCCGAGGCGGTGATGATCATCCAATACAACATTCCGTCTGCGGTGTGCTTCACGCTGCGCTACGGCCTGACCGCCGTCGTCCTCGCCATGTGCGGCAATCAGCCCGCCATTGTGACGATGCCGGACTGCAGCATGAGCCGCCTTCCGCTCCTCATGCTATCCATCGCGTACTACCTCGCCAACATGCTCATGTTCGGATCATCCTTGTGGTGGGATGGATGGGGGATGGAGAGCGGCAACATCACCTCCACCTCATCCTCATCATCATCTTCAAATATCGCAACCAGCAGCAACACCGCAGCCGCTCAGAAGCGTGAGGTTGTGGTGCGGCATCCGCCAACCTTCAACGTGGTGTGGTGGCTGCTCATGTGCCACCTCGCATGCTTCTTCGTTCGCCGTGTGGTACGTGGCTGGTATGGACGTGTGTAGTGAGGCACCCGTGGCAAAAAGGAGGAGGTTTGTGTGCCGGTGTGTGTAGGGCCTCCACAAACGTTGTGAAGATGGAGATGCACAATGATGCATCACACAACATCATCTTCATTTAATCAGCACAGCCGACGTACGTGTCGGGTAGCTTCCTCGCCTTCCTGCCACACCACCACGTCCTTCTCATCTTCTTCGCTTTCCCCGTCTTCTTGTTGCCTGTGGCCCATTGTGTGTGGAGGGATCATCTCCATCACGTGTTGCCACAACCTGTCAATGCTCTCATCAAGCAATAACAAACAGACACACATTCACACGTATACATGATGTACCCAGCATGTGTGTTGCTGCGTGGAGTGCAGTTGCTCATCCTTCGTCTCTTTCTCTCTGTTTTTGTTGGTTGATGTGTTGGCCCTAACCCCCCCTTCACGTGTGCGCATGCAATTCTCTCAGCATACTCTAGCCACACATAGCACTCTTTATTCATCTCTTCACGAAACACACACAACATGATGCAGCCACCCCCGCCCATGAGCGGCTTCGAAGAGGCCATCACCCAATCCTACCAAATGCTTAATCAGGCACGTATGCAGTCGGGTGTAATGCATCAAAGCACCACATTTTGCATTGATCGCTGCCTTGATACCGAGGAGCTCTACACCCTCCTACGCACCACACAGGCACCCATTAGCTACCGCCTCAAGACAGATCTGGAAGAGAAGAAGTGCGTGCAGAACTGCAGCAGCAAGTGGGATGAGCTCCTCCAGGGGAATCTGCGTGAGACCAACCGCATCGCCGTGGCGGATGTGCAGAACAACGCTATCATGGCGATGCTGCAGCAACAACAGGGCATGATGCCATCCTAAGATGATGGAGAGGCCCTTCCGCCTACATCACCATCACAGGAGCACAAACGAGGTGCGACGATAGCCGTATCGTCCATTCATCTTTGTCTTCTTCCGCAACCTGACTATCGTGTTGATGGCCGCCGCACCAATTGCCGCTGGCTCCTCCGAGTGTGGCCATCTTCGTATCTCTTTCTCTCCTCCACGTTGTTGTGTGCCTCGTGTTGTGTGTAGTACATGCATAGTGGCCGGTATGGAGGGGAGTGCGGGATGCTATGCAGAAGGAGGCTGCCACAAGCTTCTAACAACCACTAATTGCCATGGTGTGCAGTGAGGTAGCATGCATCATCAGGTTTCTTCTTGTGCCATCTTCTTCTCCAGGGAAGAGAGCCCAGCTGACGAGTGAGTTGTTTGCCAACGTTGATGCCCCTCTCCCTCTTCTATCTTTTTCATCTCACTTGTTGCATATATGTGTGTGATGATGATTCAAGCAAGCCATGCTCAATCCCTACGATGTGCTGGAGATACCCACAACGGCCACCTTGAGGGATGTCAAGCACAGCTACCGCACCTTGGCGCTGAAGTACCACCCCGACAAGGCTGGAGAGGCCGGGGCTGCCAAGTTTAAGGAGATCAACGAGGCCTACGAGGTCCTCTCCGACCCACAAAAGCGCTCCATCTATGACCAATATGGCGCAGCAGGTCTAACGGCCATGGATAGCCCGATTGGCCTCTACGGCGTGAAGGTGGCGTGCTTCATCATTGTATCGTACTTGATGGCCTTCGTGGTGCTCACCTCGCTCTTCGTTCTCTTTCTCTGCCTCTACGTGGATGGCCATCATTTGCAGTCGTGGAGCTTCGTGAAGGTCTTTATTCCTCTCTTTATGCTCGATGTGTTTATTGGGCTGCCAAGTCTCTTGGGGCTGATGCTCTCACGGCAGTGGATGGATGCCTTGGCGGTGGCGTGCATCATCGCACTCTCCGTGATGATTCCCGTTGGCAAAGACCGTCAGAACAACTCCGTGAAGAAGGGCAGCGGTGACGTGGAGTGGCGTGTGTGGCTTATTCCAGCCTATTTCATCACCGTATTCATGTTTATCTCGTCCTTCAAGAACCGCTACCCAACCGCGACACGCACCGCTCAGCTCGAGGCGGAAGGTCAGCCGTTGCTCGCCAAACATCAACGCATTTATCTCGTCATTGGCCTCCTCAAGGCCCTCTGCTTGATCGTGTTTGTTGCACTCGTTGCCTGCCGTGCGGATGAGACGCTAACCACCAACTACTTCGTTATTATTGGCATGCCACTCTACGCATGGCTGGGCCTCAACACCGTCGATGCCTACGTGAAGACGCGCTATACTGTAGTGCGTGCATCCTACACCGACGACGGTGAGCCGCATAGCTCTCCCTTCTTCTCCGCGTGTTGCATGGAGCTCATCCCCAATGTGCTCAACATCTTCATGATCAGCATGATCTGCTCACGGATGAACTACATTAGCCGATATGGTGATGATGGTGGTGCTGTCTCACTCATGCATGCCATGATTCCCATCTTCATTGTTCTCGCCATCTTGGCCATTCCTGCGATTGGGCTGAGTGTGGTACTGTGCTGCTTCGGCATAAATATTGAGCATGATTATGCAAACGACGGAGATGGGCACCCTGAGCAGCGCAGCAGTCGCACAACAACACCTCCTCCCCCTCCTCCGTCGAGCTACGGCAGTGCAGCGAAGGGCGGGGTGGAGTATGGCAGAGCATCCGCGTCCCCGGTACCTCCGCGAGGAACCTCCACAGCAAACCAAGAAACTACCGCATTGCACGCGCCATTGCTGCTTCAACGAAACACCGCGACGACGGGATTGTAGCACGTGCTCGTCTATATATTTCTTGTGAGGCTGGCGCAACTGTTGATGATGATGGTGAGGGAGAGGCTTCTCCTTCATCATGTTTTTTTTTCAGATTATCGTTGTTGTGATTTTGTTTGGTTCCCTTCACCAGACACACAGACAAGAGGTACGGCGGGGTATACCTACATCTGACCTTATATCTGCGTTGCAACATCAGTGAAGTTGGCTACTTGTTTGAACGTTGCTACCTTCATGCTACACATACATCATAAACACCAACACACACATGATGCATCTCATTCACTCCTGTTCTGCCTGTAGCTCGTGTAGGTACGTATCAGCCGTGTGCTGACGGACATTTTTACAACCACCATATAAGCCACAACAGCATCAACGAGACCCCTCCCCTCTTCTTCATCATGGGCGATTATTATGCCACATTAGAGGTGGAGCGCACCGCAACCCTCGCCGAGATAAAACACAGCTACCGCACCTTGGCGCTGAAGTACCACCCCGACAAGGCTGGAGAGGCCGGGGCTGCCAAGTTTAAGGAGATCAACGAGGCCTACGAGGTCCTCTCCGACCCACAAAAGCGCTCCATCTATGACCAATATGGCGCAGCAGGTCTAACGGCCATGGATAGCCCACTCGGTGCCTTTGGCGCGACTGTTGCCGTCGTCTTCACCCTAGTCTTCGTGTTTATCTCCCTCTCACTCTTGATTATATTCATGGCATTCTTGGGTGTGTACGTTGACGGTCATCACTTGCAGTCGTGGAACTTCGTGAAGGTCTTTATTCCCATCTTCGTCTTTGATGGGTTGGTCGGTCTGCCAGCTGCTCTCGCGCTCACTATTGCACGCCAATTTTTTGCTGCCCTGACTGTTGTGTGTGCCATCACCCTCTCCGTGATGATTCCCATTGGCAAAGATCGTCAGAACAACTACATCAATCACACGGGGTCACACGATATTGTGTGGCGTGTCTGGATGATTCCTGGATACCTCTTGTCGGTGTTGGCCTTTCTGGCCTACTTCCAAAACCGCTATCCCACCGCGACACGCACCGCGCAGCTCGAGGCGGAAGGTCAGCCGTTGCTCGCCAAACATCAAGGCACACCCCTCATTCTTGGCCTCCTCAAGGCTCTGTGCTTCGTCGTGTTCTTTGCACTCGTTGCCTGCCGTGCGGATGAGACGTTAACCACCAACTACTTCGTTATTCTCGGCGTGCCACTCTTCTCGTTCATCTTCCTAACCTTGGTGGATGAGTACGTGCAGCAGCGGGACACACTAGTGCGAGATCCATCCACAGAGAATTTGATGCAGCGCAAGTCTCCCTTCTGCTCCGCCTTCTGCGGCCTTTTACTACCATGTGGGATGTGTTGCGCCACCATCGCGATGGTGTGCGTGCGGATGAACTACGTTTATCACCACCACGACAGCGACGGTGCGCTCGACCTGACCAAGGCCCTCATTCCCTTGTTTATTCTCGTTGGCTTCGTTATTTTGGCTGTTATTGTCATGGGAATCTTCACATTCTGCGCCATCACCCTCACCGCGGCCTCGCCGGAGGAGAACCACCCGGATGATGATCGCACCACGCGTGATGATGCGAAGGCCCACACACAGAATGATGAAGAGAAGAAGGCGGAGGCAGCACCAAGTGCAGAAGCGCAGCACAGCGATGATGGCCCAACGCAGGGAACGACAGCAGCAGCGGCAGGTGGTGCGCCACTCTCCGACGTTGATTAAGTGGGGGTCTTGGCTATTATCGCACACATTTAGATGCAGCCAAAATCTGCTCTAAGTGGCTCCAGCAAAAGTATAGCATGTGTGTGTGTGTGTGGTACGTACAGATGCAGATGCGTCCTACTCATTCTTCATCATTTGTGGTGTGTCGTTGTTGCCAATGTTTTTCTTCCCCTTTTCTGTGTTCAGATTCATTCATCCTTGCGCCACGTATACTGAGAGTAGTTGGGTGGAAGTGAGAGGAGTGAGCGAGGCGGGGAGGAAGTGATGCACATCATCATCATCATCATCATCATCACGTCATGCATCTCGCTATTCTGTGTTCGTGAGGAAGGGATCTTTCCCTCCCCTCCTTCCATCTTCTCTCATCATCATCCTCATTCTCTCCAACGTTGGCATTGGACCTCACTCAGTGTTTCAGCGCACATGGGGACGTCGGCGAGGTTGGCCTCGTCGACCCCCTGACGCTGCCTTCGTTATTCCAGACGCACTCGTGCATGACGTGCTGCTCCGTCGCTGCGCTGTTTTTGTGTTAGTCACCAACAACTATGCATATACAACCTCTCTTCAACTTCTACTTCTTCTTCACCACTCACGCGATGATGATGGATTAGCCACATTCAGCTTCTTGTTGTTGCAGAACACGTTTCACTTTTTCTTCATCCACACACGCACACACCCTTGCCACAAAAGCCATGACAAAGATGATCCTCGCCGTGTTTCACGAATTTGCACATCCCGAGGTGCTCGAAGAGGTGCGACGCTTTGATTGGTGCGAGGTGGACGTGGCGAAGGAGGCCACTTCCATGGCAGCCTCCCCCACGGAACAGGCAGTGACGCGCACGAATGCGAAGCTCATCACGATTCGCCACAACATTGCCGCCCGTCGCGATGCCTTCGACTCCATGACGGAAGAGAGCTTTGCAGAGCTCAACAAGACCGTAGATGGCCACTTGGATGAGCTCGTAAAGTTGGGCTTCGTCGTGGAGAATCGCCACCCCGTCACCTCCGCCGGATGCCCGATGGTGGATCGCGTCATTCTCTCATTCCCAGAATAAAAGTTATGATCATGATCATGACCATCATCCATATGAGTATGGGGCCTATCCTAAGGATGCCGAGTGGGCTGACCTGCAGCTCCCCCTCTCTCTCCCTAACAACCACCTCCGCACAACACTTTTTCTGCATTTACCACATATTCCGCTTCAGTCTGCCAATGATTTGATGCTCCCTCTCCCTTCTCCTTCTCCTTCTACCACACACAACATCATCATCATTATTTTTCTTTAGGGACCCCCGTTCACGCATACACAACCAATCATGGGACCGATCTCTAAGAAGCGCATGATCATCCGCGATGGCGTGCTCTACGCCGAGCTCTTTGAGTTCCTCAAGCGCGAGCTCGCCGAGGACGGTTTCGCCGGTGTTGAGTGCCGCGTCACAACCCTCCGCACGGAGATCTTCATCCGCGCCACCAAGACCCGCGAGGTGCTCGGTGAGAAGGGCCGCCGCATCCGTGAGCTCACCTCCTGCATCCAGCAGCGCTTCAACTACAAGCCCGACCGCCTTCAGCTCTTCGTGGAGCGTGTTGAGACCCGCGGTCTCTCCGCCATGGCCCAGGTTGAGTCTCTGCGCTTCAAGCTCCTCAGCAACCTTCAGGTGCGCCGTGCTGCCATGGGCATCATCCGCTACGTGATGGAGTCTGGCGCCAAGGGCTGCGAGGTTACTGTTGGCGGAAAGATCAAGGGTCAGCGTGCCAAGAGCATGACCTTCCGCGATGGCTACATGATCAAGTCTGGTACCGCCCACAAGCACTTCGTGGATGCCGCCAGCCGCCACTGCTACCTCCGTGCTGGTGCCATTGGCGTGAAGGTCAAGATCATGCTCCCCCACGACCCCGAAAACCGCAGCGGCACCTCCGAGATCCTCCCCGACCAGATCACCATCATCGAGCCCAAGGCCATCGAGGCGTAAGTCAGGTACGCAGCAACAACATCATTTTGATGATGTGCAGCTACTTCTCTTCTTCCCACCTTTGGTGTGTAGGCATCTACTGAAACAGTTTCCCAAGTCATTTTTATTCGTTTCATGATCCACCAAAAAGAACATTACGATTTGATCAGCTGTGAGCAACACAGGCTGACGGCACGCACACACAACGTGGGTTGTGTGTGTGTGCCGCATCCAGCGAAGGCGGTGAGGAGTGTGTGCGGAGGAGATGGGGACAGTTCTCCCCGCTCCCTGCACATACCTCACTACCTACGTATCTGTGGGCTTCTTGTCCCTGCTGGGCCACACATCTCTTCTTCTTCTTCTTCGTCTTCCCCTTCTTCTCAACCATTGTCTATGTAGCAGCGGCCCAGAGAGGGCCACCACCCCCACACACATTCATCTCCAGCCAAGGAGCTCCATCATCTTTTTTTTGTTTTTTCATTAGACCGCCATCTCTCTTCGCGGCACGAGGAGAAGAAGACGGCGTGTGTGTGTGTGAGTTGCGAAGTTCCTGCGTTCGTGTTTCATGTCTCGAGGGAATCCATCACCCTCCAAGGATGCAGGGCTTCGAGACCGTGGCCGTGGCGGCACCAACACCAACAACGCCACTAACAACAGCGCTGACTTGCCCCGCATCCCCTCCATCCTAGCCACCTCCACCTTCTCCAGCAACCGCGATGGCCACCGCATGTCAATGCGCACGCCCGTCTTTGATACGCCCTCGGCGAGCACCACAGACTCCAGCGTTGCACCGGAGCGCATCGATATGGGCCGCACCGTGCGCCAATCCTCTGTCGTCCAACTCCCGCCAGATAATCTCCAGCCAGCCACCTCTGCTGTGACAGCACCAGCAGCAGCAGCAGCAGCGGCCACAAGCACATTCGTAGCCTCCATCTCGGGGGAAGAGATGCCGCCACCACCTCCGCAAGCATCCAACACAGGGCCACTGTCGCGACCAGAGGGGGTATCCTTCACACGCGACGAGGATGGTGCAGAGGATGGAGGTGAGGTGCCTACCATCCCCCGCTTCTTCTTCTTCCCAACCTTCAGCGGCGCACACCAGGGCCTTGGCGCGAGCTCATCCACCCTCATTAGCGGCGTTGGTCGGGCCTCAGGCCTCGTCCACGTCTCCCCCACTGCCTCTCCCGGAGGTGGTGGTGGTGCTGCTGCAGCATCAACTGCAGCAGCGGCAGGATCGACGTCGGGAGGTGGTGCTGGTGCCAACATTCCCAACCCGCCGGCCAACTGGGCTGCCGCCACGGCCGCGGGCCACGGCCACGGGCTCGCTCCACGTGCGCTTGGCGCCGTAAACGTTAGCAGCCCCACGGGGAGGTCGCCCACCGCCGTAAAATTCACCACGGGGGGCCCACTTCATCCGCCGCCCTACCCTTCCTCCCTCTCCCTCGATGGGGTGGGCCACGTTTTGACGGGCGGAGGTGGCAGGGGTGATGGTGATGGTGACGCGGATGATGAGTTCGGTTCCGTGGAGGATACCAGCTCGCTCTTTGGCTCCCTCGCGGTGCCCGAAGCGGCATCCTCCCTGACGGGCCGAGGAGCTGCAGCAGCAGCCCATGCACATCATCCCTTCCCCATGGCCGATGGAGGGGCTGCCGATCATGGCACCGGCTTGGGCAACACGAGCCTCTACGGCCCCGATAGCTCCACCATCACCGCGACCAACGCCCTCAACGCCCGTCATCGCACTTTTTCCGATGCCGCGCTGAAGGATATTCTCTTCTTCCTCTCCGAGGTGGGGAAGGAGGCAGAGAACATGTCGCTGCAGCTCCTCATTGATCATGGGGAGTTTTACCTCTTGAGCACCCAATCCCACAACAACGTTGACGGGAGCCCAGAAGCCTCCCCGACGAGGCCACCAGCCATGGTGCACCAACAGCCCACCAATGAGCTCTCCGTGAGCTCCGAGGTGCTGCTCGATCGGCCAACAACCCAACGCGGCTCGCAGCGCCACCGCGCCAGCTCCATTGCCCAGCCCTCGATGCTGCCTCACCCGGAATCCAGCACCTCCATCAGTGAGTCCCTCTACGCCCCGTCACCCGAGTTTACTTTCTCCATGACTCGTCGCGCCACGGGCCACGCCTTAAACCTCAGCCATGAGTCGCTGGTCCATCACGCACGGCCAAGTAGGAACCGCATGAGCATCAAGGCCGCCTCAGCTGCCAACGAGGAGGAGGAGGAGGGTGATGGGGCGGAGGAGGGCCTCGCCCCTGCTCCCGCTTTCCCCCTCTTCGAGAGCTGCAACGCCTTCAACTACTCTGAGGAGTGGTTCAGCGAGCTCGGACGCGCCATCATCTCGCCCAACACCGCACATCCCCGGAGTGGGGCCAAGATGGCCCTCGTTGCCGTGACGGCCGACGCACCCCTCTTCTTTAGTGGGATGCTCCACGACCCCATCACCAACCGCTTCCTGCTTGGCGGAACGGCCTTCACGGAAGAGGCACGCGTGCTGCGTGTGGTGCTCAGCTCTAATACACGCCAAGACGGTGCCGCGGCGGGGGAGGGCCTCTCTCCCATGAACCGTGGAGGGGGCAGCGCTCGAGCCCGCTACGCCAAGCTCCTCCTACGTGAGTACGTATCGATCTCAAAGGTGAATGAGGGCTGCATCGTACAGACCTTCTCCGTCCTGCCCAACGACGTGGCCATCAATCCGAACAAGCACGCCACCGTACCGCCAAAGATTGTGCGCATGCTCGTCAACCAAACCGAGGCCGGCGCCCTCACCCGAGCCTTTAGCCTCCATGGGGTATGCCGGCGCCGCCCCGTACAGGAGAAAACCCCCGCGGAGGTTGTGGTGACGTTGCCACGGGCCCTTTCGAACCCCCCTGCGGTGGCTGGGCGGCGCATCGACTCACTCACGCGTCCCGGCGATGCCCCCTTGGCGGGCCCACTCGAGCGCAACTCATTGATGTCAGTGGAGAGCTCCTTCGCCTCTGGCGGCACCCTCGTGGAGGAGCTCACCTCCCCCTTCACCCACGTTGTGGTGGCGGCAAGCGGAAGTGGCACGACCATCACCAACGGGGGCGGCAGTCGTCGCATCAGCCTCCGTCGCGCCCCCAGCCCGCTGGATCGCGTTGTTTCCCCCAACGCCCGCGCCTTGTACGGCGCCACCCCCATCACCCAAGGCTCCTCGAGCACCGCCTCGGTGCCCTTCACTGGGGTTCTGGCGATGCGCCGACGCACACGTGAGGCCCTTGGGACGGAGCTCTATCTCCGCGAAGAGAATCCGACCCTCTTTCAGTGGGTCGTGGAGCGCGACCCCGCTCACTTTGTGGAGCCCATTGACAACATTCGGACCTACCTCACACACTACAAGCAGGTTACCTCGGTGAGAATGGCCGTGAAGGCCCTCTTCTTCTCTGCTCGACGCATTCAGCGCTTTTTACGCTACTGCATCGCCAAGAAGCGGCGGGCGCTGATGCGGATGCTGCGGCTCTGGCGGCAGCTGGAGATTGAGGCGAAGCTGAAGCTGCAGCACTACACCCCCGCCCCGTCCTCCATTGAGCGGATCGACATGATTGCCGGCACGGTGCTGCAGGAGCACATGATCACGACCAAGGACTACAAGATTGCCGTTATTCAGGAGATGTGGGAGATCCGCCGCTCATCCTACCGCAAGTGGCGTCGTGAAAGGCAGGTGGATGCGTTGCTTCGCCGCCAAGACTGGAAGTCCGCCGCGGTGGAGCTCCCTTCGACGCTTCAGTCCGATGATGATTGGTCGCGCACCTCGCGGCCCTCCATCTGCACCACGCGCTCGAACGAAACGGCGGTGCCGCACCTCGATTGCCTCGTCCTCGATGCCGCTCGGGAGGCCGTCAAGGACCAGGAAAAGCCAGTTGCAGTTACAACCTCGCCCGAGCTGCGGGCAGCGGCACGGCAGCTCCGCCAGGGCCTCGAGCGGCACTCCCTCTTTGGCTGGTACATGGAGCCAGAGACGCTCCTCTACGAGAGTCATCGACGGTTGCTACTCACCTTGAAGTCGTCCGTCCTGACGATGGAGCAGGTGCAGTACGAGGTGCAGCGGGAGTCTGCCGAGGCCGCCCGTCAACGTGCTAAAGCGTCCTCCCCGACCTCCCGCATGACCCCACGCAAACCTGAGGGGGCCATGATGGGTGGTGGCTTGCAGTCCGTGGCGGGCTACACACGTGGAACGTCGATGTCTGTGGGCTCACGGCGCTCCGTCATGCGGCGTGCGGATGCTGGCAAGTAGGGTGCCGCACCATGTACAGTCAAGGCGGACGGAGGTCCTACCTCCTCCTCTTCTCTCCTCTTCATCTGCTTTATGTTGGCGGGGGGGGGTCTGCAAGGGCAAACCACCTCCGCCTCCATGAGAGGTGAGCTTCATGCATTCAGCTCAACGTGATCATCATTTTCCTTGGTTCTGGCACGATGTTGATGCCATGACTCTGCATTTTCACACGTACTCTACTTTTTTTTCTCTCTCTCTCTCCTGCTGTTGTACTCTTTGAATAATAACACGTACACATGTCAGAAACTGCGAGATAGCGTTGACGAAACACATCAACACACAATCTTGTCTGAAGAATAGGATGCTCGATACTACACTCGCCTCTCTACGGACTCCGTCACTACGTAGAGCCACCACCCACCCACAAGCTGGTGAGGTGGAACGAGTGGTGCAGCTCATTGGCGCCGAGTTCTGCGCCGCTCTATCCGAGGCTGTCTTACGTGTAGGTGGCTCCCTTCACCACAACCAACCCAAAGCAACACCACCCTCATCATCATCGTCAATGGTGCCATCCTTTGACAGTGAGCGTGCAGCTGCACGTGTGTTGCTGCCGCTCCGTCGAGACCTCTCTGCGCACTACGGCAGCGCGGCCCGTCGTCGAGGACGCGCGCGACCTCTTGGCTGGTGCACCCGCCCCACCATCAAGCACACACTTGGAAGCTCTATGGCGGGAAGGCATCGACCCGAGCGCCATCAGCTGTGGCGGAAGAGCGTCATGCGCCGGCTGTGGTGCCCGCGATGTGGTCTGCGACTGCTTCCGGGCACCACCTCGCAGCGGGTGTGTCTTCCTGCGTCGATGGAGGTTCAACGAGCACACGGTTGGGTTCGTGTGTGCCTACGTTGTTTAGATGCATCGTCTGCGGCTGCCGTGGCGGAGCTGAGGCGTGAGGAAGAGGGGAAGGCGACGAGGATGAAGGACGAGGCGCTGGGCTCATGGACGGAGGTGCTGGCAGCATCCACGGTCAAGGCGAGACGTCGCAAGCGGCAGCGACGCTCAGCCAAGTCTGCATCTCCTTGCTCCACCAAAAACACACTCGCACCCTCCATCCCGACGCGTACCTTGCTGCCCAAGGGTCCCTTGAAAATCCCCCGGCAGCCGCGCCAACCACTGCGCCACACAGCTCCAACAGCTCAGCCCACCGCAGATGCATCTTCCTCACGCCCACCCGTGATGGCTGCTGCAGGTCGTGGTGAGACCGCACAGCAGCCGGCAGCACCAGCTGAGCCCGTACCACCAACCTCTACTTCGGCCAAAGTTGCCGCCGCTGCTGTTGGCGCACTTCCGCCAAAGGGAGGGCTCCGACGGCCGCCCACAGCAGCCGGGAAAACAAAGGCTCAAGGAGGAGCCAAGACCCCTGCGCCGGCGGGGAAGTCTCGCGTCATGAATATCATGAGCGACCTTGGCTTCTAACAACAACAACAAACTTTAAAGGCTCTTTTTGCACCACAAGATTGTCTTGCGTGACGCCATAAAGAGTGCTACATATACTTCCTCCCCTACTTCTTGCCCCATGACTAGCACAACACCCCATCGACGTACCACACAAAGAGGACGTCAACCATCTGCCCATTCCTTATACCAGGCAGATCTCACCCCACAGCGCTCCATTTGTGTGGCAAGCGTTCCATTAGCACAACCAACACAGAAGGGACGAGGACGATCATCACTCATCATCATGACCCCACCGGTGGTTTCGATGCACGCCTGCTCCATCTGGCCCTTGACCATTGACTTCATAACCTTCCGCTACTATTTGCTGGGCCTCTCTGTGGAAGAAGCGGTGGAGGTGCTCCTCGGTGCGACAGACACGGAGGACGCCAGCAACACACGTGCCAATGCTCCACGTTCATCGACGGCGGCGGCGGGGGAGGCATCTACTCCCACTCCGACCAGCAGCAGCCCCTACCACCCGAAGGAGGAGGATGCCCGCCACGTGGATGCCTCCAGCACATTGCAGGTGGGCCAAACGCGGCGCCATGGCACCAACAGCCCGCGCTTCACAGGTACCGGCTCACCCCAACTTGGATCCCCATCGCGATCACGAAGCGTTCTCACCTCCCCGTCCAGTCAGCACCAGCTGCTACTGATGAACGCAGGCGGGAGCCACATGAACGCCACCACATCCAAGGATGCCGCGGGCCAAGGCCGTGGTGGAGGACGTCGTCGTGGCAGCCATCACCGCGGCCCAATCAACAACAACCGCCGCGCCTTCTTCCTCAACGAGGACTATCTGGATTTTCAGCAGGTGCTTCTGCAGGAGGCCGGGGGTGGTGCTCGTGATGCCGCCCTCCCTCACTGCGGTGCAAGCCTCAAGACACGCCTCCTCATGGAGGAGGTGACGGAGCAGTACCGCCTCTTTGCCGAGCTCACTCGGGAGGAGCTTCTGGGCACCCCGTACGCCTTCCTGACGTGCAGCTACCTTCCACTGAGTGTGAGTGACCGTCGTCGTCTCGTGAACCTCTACTACGAGGTGGACCCCGCCGTCCTTCACGCCTGTTTTGGCGCACGTCTGACGAATGTGGCCATCACGGACACCCGTGAGAGCTCCGCCTTCACCTTCCAATCGTGGTGGTACGGCAGCGCAGCGCAGCGGACCCCAATGGCCCTTCTTGGCCTGCCCGCCAACAGCAACCTTCTTCTTGAGCACCGCGATGGCTCCTTGAAGCGGCAGTGGGAGAACATCAAGGCCGTCTGCGCCACCATCACCGCCATGTACCGTGGTAAGGGAGGGATGCTCATTCCCTCATCCACCCCGGTGCTGACGGCGGTGCAGCGCTGCTTCGGGCTCAACAATCAGTTGGCCGTGAATTACGCCACGATGGTCTTTGGCCACGAACACCGGCTGACGGGGAAGCTCATTGACCGCCTCGCCACCTTTGAGGAGCTCTCCAGTGTTGTGAGTGTCATTGGCTCACTCTGGTGTGACGCTACAGAGCTCCAGCTCGCCGAGGACTTTATCGCCGGCTGCCGTCGGCTCATTCGCCTTCTGGAGGACCATCGCTTGCTGGCGGATATGCACCACGCCCTCTTTGGTGAGGTGCTCCGCGCACGTTGGCAGCTGCAGCTGGATGAGATGCAGCGTGCCATCACAAACAACACCCCCATGGGGGACCCCATGACTCCGCAGCCTGGCAGGGAGGTTGGCAGCCCCAACTTCCCCGTGATGAGCGGGGGCATGGAGCGCATGGGCTCACCTCCGCCGCCACCTCTCCTAGTCACGGGGCCGCTGCCCTCCACCCCGCACAGCTCCAACGTTCCCCCGAGCGTCACGTCGACCGCGTTCGTCAACACGTCCCCCTCCCCACCTCCCCCCGTCACTGGCATCCCCAACGCCGCCGCCTTGTGTGCGAATGGGGCCTACAGCCGCCGCTTTTGTTCTGAGTTCGTCTCCATCATCAAGAATATTCTGCGTGTGTTGGTCCACGTGGGACAAAATGAAAACTTGAGTGAGGGCCTGGACCTCTTCTACAGCCGCATCTATTCCTCCCTGGACATGATTTGCAACCGGAGTGCTGCCCCTGGCAACGTCTTTGCCCGTCTGGGGATTCAATCTGAGGTGCCGCAGTCAATGCCACTGGCGAGTGGTGGTGGTATTGGCGGTGGTGGTTGTGTCAATGGCTCCGCCCACGGCGCGCCCACGTTGAGTAGTGTTGGCCGCGGCATGACGAGCCCAACCTTTGGTGAGCGCTCGCCACCTGGCTCGCTCCATCGGCGCATGTTTCCATCTCTGGGCGGGGCGGAGGGGATGCGTCCCGGGACGGCGATGTCAGCGGTGCCAATCACGGCCGGAGGAGCAAACGTGGAGGCTGCCCAAGGTGCCCCAGGCTCCCCAATTGGTGCGGTGCTTAACTCTTCCATGATGCTGCATCCGACCCCGTTGCCCATGTTGTCCACGAGCAACTCTCCCCTGATGCGGTCGACGAGTGCCATGTTTAGCAGCGCCACTGCCCCACCACCCCCACCCCTACGTGTGCGCTCGCCCCTCCCCTCCGCGGATGGGGTGGGCAGCCTCATGCGCCGGGAGGAAGACGGCGCGTCGCAGGATCCTGTGGGTGCGCGCCACCCTCTCGTGAATGGTTCTGTCGCGGCGTTGCCATCGGGATTCCAGGGCGGGCCCTTCACGCCCACTCCATCATCCTCCCTCTTCCTGAGCGGGGGAGGTGGTGGCGATGCGGTGGTGAGGGCCACGGCACTGGAGAAGCCCTGTCTCCGGGAGCTGAGCAAGTTTTTTGGTGCCCTCCCCACCGTGTGGGCTGGATTAGTGAGTCTGTCCGTGGAGGAACACGCCGCGACAGATGGGGTCATGGCCAACTTTGTGCTCGCACTCAAGGCCATCACGCAGATCCTCATGGCCTCTGAGGACTTCCGCTAACGTGTTGGCGACGCAAACCCCACAACGCACACACATACGCACATTTTCTCCTCCAATGATTCTGAGTGAGAAGACCCTATGCCTCACCCACCTCCTACCTCAACACCGTCGTGAATGTGTACGAGTGTGTGTGGGTTGAGGGGCATCCTCATCTCTCGTCGCAACCTCACACAGCAGTGCCATTTTCTCTTGTCCAACATGTATGTGTGCCAGTGCCTGTTTGTTGCTACTCACTCCACCAGTCTACCACCATCAAGATTAACTGTCTTCACCTTTTGTTTCTGTTCATTTCAGGTAGGTCACTGTGCGTCGTTGTTAGCGTCCGAAGCGCTGCAGCACACACCAACACACACACACACACATTCGAACACCACTTTACTCCTGCTTTATAGACGTGGTGCGTGTGTGATTGTGTGTGAAAGAAACAACACACACCCACGCAAATCTCTAGCTCCACGCCTTACATATGGAGGTCCGTGGCGAGGATGGTGAGAACCAGCACTTCGAGGATGATGTGCCTGGGCTCGAGTCCCCCCTCGGAGAGCCCGCGGAGGCTGGGCAGGAAGGCGACAGCCGCGTGAGTACGGCCGCCAAGGAGACGGCCCCTCCCACACGCCAGGCACCTAACTCCACCCGCTCCTCTCTTGGCGCTGGTGGTGGTGGCGGCCTTGCCTCCCCACACGGGCTGCCTTCTCAGCCCTTCTCAAGCCGCACCAACAGCCAACGTATCAATCCTAGCCTCGCCATCTTCACGGGTGAGCCCATCAGTCTTCAGTCACACCGCAGTGCCGCCATTGCTGCTGCCAGCCAAGTACGTCTCAAGACACGTGCACGCAAGCTGCCGCACCTCTCCAAGTTCCGCAAGGTGAGCCATACGGCCAAGGAGGAGGCGGAGATGCGGCGGCAGCGGGCGTCATCGCCGGAGTCGGCGTACGGCGCGCGGGTGGCCATTGCGCCATCCTCGCTGCTTGCCGGCCGTGGCAAGGACCCACATGAGTGGGTGCTGGCCCTCCGCAAGGCCGAGGAGGATGTGGTGGATGTGAGTGGGCTCGAGGTACCCAAGACCTCGGAGGACTCCTTCTCCTGTGTGGAGGAGTCCAGCTCACGGGTTCCCCTCGAGGACCGCATCACATTGCGTCAACTCAAGCACATCATGAAGATCTTCTCTAGCAAAGGTACGGCGCTCCTCACTGCCTTGTGGGCCCAGCGGCAGCAGGAGATGCTGGGCGAGACGGGCAAGGAGGACCCCAGTGTGGCTGCTCCACCCGAGCCCTCCGTCGCTGAGGCGCCACCACCGTCGTCCTCGACCAGCAAAGGCAAACGCCCGCCCAAGGGAACATCATTCTTAGAAAAGAAGCGCTCCATCATGCAGCAGCAGCAACAACAACAGTCTGCCAACACCACTATTCATGAAGGAGGAGAGGGCGGTCCGCCTGCAGAGGAGGGAGTAGGTGAGGATGGCCAGTCACCCCAAATTACGCCACGTACGCAAGACACGGATGAGGATGAGGAGTCCATGGGCCTCTATGAGTGGGCCAGCTCACACCCAAGACGCTCGCAGCGCCTCAGCACCGTGGCGGATCTCACCGAGGTCCTCATGGAGCGCGACGAGTTTGGCCGACCGGTGAAGGAGGAATCCTACAACCGGCAACTTAGTGAGGAGGACTTTGTCTTGTGGGTCTGCCACATCATCCCCACCGTGACTGCGGAGGAGGTGGTGGAGCTGGCCAACAAAGTGGACTACGAGGCACACGGCCGCATCTCGTGGAATGAGCTCGCCACGTTCCTCGTCTCCCGCAGCCGTCATCGCACCTTCATGCGCCAGGCCAACTTTGAGTTCGTGGATTCGCCCGATCCCAGCACCTGCACCCCAACCAACCTTCACCAGACCGTCACGTGCTACACCATTGATGAGACGGCCAAGCTAATCCTCACGGGTGGCTCCGAGGGCAATGTGCGTGGGTGGAGCATCAACACCCTCGCCTACCGCGGCCTACTCTTTGCCGTGGATGGCTGGATTGCTGGCATTCACTATGGTGAGGCCAAAAACCGCGTCCTCTTCGTCATCACCGTTAATCGCCAAGTCTTCATGCTCGACGCCACCTCTTTCGACGTGTTGCGGCTCTACCGTGGTCGGGCCGTGGATGAAACTCATCGAAGCCTCGTCTACGCCCATGACACCTTGGCAAATGTAAAGGTGGGTGGTGTGGGCCTGAACTCCCGCGCACGTGGGGTGGCACGTGATCCGCTCGATGTGGTGAAGCAGAACCAGAAGGAGCGCCAAAAGATGAAGCGCGACCTGCTCAAGGACGTCTCCACAGCGGAAGCAGCCACAATGACCACCGCTACCGCCTACGCCACCCTCAACTTCGATTCAACCCCACTGACGGGCCATGGCACGGGACCTTACGTTGAGCGTGTTCTGGAGGAAGGTGCCCTGAGTGGGCTCGTTGACTGCATCACCTACACCTTGTACCACTACACCGCCCTGGATGAGGAGGCCTTGCTGCTCTCCACCACAGCGGGCAAGGTCTTCATTTATGTCTTTGCCTTGAAGCCAGTGAAGCGGGTGCTCGTCCCTCACCACGTCCTGACCCTCCACGAGAGTCGCATCAACAAGATGGAGCTCCTCCTCTCCATGGATGCCCTCATTAGCGCTGGTGATGATGGCCGCGTCCATCTCACCTCCCTCGTCAATGGGCAGACGCTGCGTACCTTCTATGCCCATGTGCCCGAGCAGCATGTCTCGGTGCGGGATTTTTCCATCAACACGAAGCTCAAACTTCTCGTGACGGTTGGTGCAGAGCGACGTGGTCTTGTGTGGGACTTCACCCATGAGAACCCCATGGCCATCCTCGAGGCACACAACAGCCCATGCCGCTGCTGCTGCTGCTGCGTAGAGCAGAACCGTCTCATCACCGTGGGCAGCGACGGGGTCGTCTTTGCCTTTGACACGACCAGCTTCAACGCGGTACAGAAGATTGAGCTAAACTACCAGCACGCCCCTCAGTGGCTTACCTTCGATGAGGGCAAGCAACGCCTCGTGGGCTTCGGCCGCTACCCTTTTCAGCTTCGCACGAAGCGGCAGGTCACCTCCTCTTGTCCAGCCAAGTACCGCGGCCACAATGCCGTCATGCTGCGGTGCCTCTACACCGAGACCTTTGACCAGGTCATCACGGTGGATTGTGAGGGCATGACCATGACGTGGAACCGTGACAGTGGTGAGCATGTCTTTGCCTTCTTGATGAAGGACTTCTCCGACTCGGCCACGATGAACGCCGCCCGACTCGCCGCCACAGGGCTCGATGGACTCCAGCGCCGTCTCCTCACGGGCTACGCAAATGGAGCTGTGGTCGTCTGGAATGTGGTGAATGGCCAGGCTATCAATTTTATCACTGCGGGCATGGCCGATGATGAGCTCACGGGGCTTGCCGTGGTGGCTGGCGTGGCGAATGAGGCCGCAGCGGCCGAGAGCATCGAGCGCCCATGGCGCATCAAGAAGGAGCCGCCACACCCGGACCGGCCAACCCCTGCCACCCCAAAGAAGAAGAACACCGCCACCGTCACGTCGCGTCCCACCTCGCGTGGCAAAGGTACCGAGCCCGAGACCTCGTCCGCACCCTCAGATCCGACCACTGCCACGACAGGCAGTGCAGCCCTGAGCCGTGAGGTGACCGCAGTGGGCTCCCTCGTGCGTCATGGCGTCACCTTCTTCCTCTTCGCCATTGGCCACTCACTGTACACCGTGCGGGAGTCCAGCAACTTCACAGTGGCCTCCGCCGCGTGTTGGACGATCCCGACCAACTTTGGCGAGGTGACGGCCATGACTCAGGTCAACCCGCAGATGGTGGCCTGTGGGTCGGCCATTGGGGCCCTCTTCTTCTATCACGTCCTCTCCGAATGCCAGGAAGGGGCGCCGCTCTGGGCCAATGACACCTCCGAGGCGTCTATGGGGCCGGGCCTCCCCGCGGCGATGCTCGGGCAGAGCGTGACGCGTCGCACGTTGGGATTGACGGGGAGCTTAAGCCGTAGCCGCTCCATGGCACCGCACGTGGTGACTGCCCGCATCAACAGCATGTACGTCCTGCAGAACATCTCACCACAGTTGCTGCTCTGCGCCCACACCGATGGCACCTTGGCACTGTGGCATACCGTGCGTCGCGTCTTCCTCGGGGCAGTCAACCTCGCCGCCGCCGGCATCGACGATGGCAGCGAAAGCACCGGCACTGTCCTCGTTGCTGTGGATGCCCGCAGCCGCTATCTCGTCTTTGCCGATGAGGGCGGCAACATCCACGTTTGCACCATGACCTTCACCGCCCTCAGCAAGGAGTCCGAGGCTGTGGCCCTCAATATGCCCAACCCCGCACTCTACTGCGAACGCATCAACACCCCCATCTCGACCGTCCCACAAACCCCAGCCCCTCACATCTCGCACATCGTCCCGGTCCCAGAGGACGTCCTGCCGCCGGTCTCGCCGGTTGTGAATGACGGCGAGCGCACGAAGGAGCCCTCGGAGCACCGCGGCAGCCTTCAACGCGGCTCCATCTCACGTGTTTCGGGCCGTGGCAGCATCGCGGCCGAGCCCGTCGTGGAGCCCGAGGCAGCGATACCTCCGCCCATGAATGCCCCACCGCCCCAGCTCTCCGCGTACGATCAGGAACGTGTGGCCTACACCTTTGAGACCTTCTCCCGCATTCGCATCTTTGGCAGTGGCATGCCCACTATTTCCTCCATCCTAGTCATCAACTCCCGCGATGAAGGCGGTGAGGAGGGAGAGGAGGACGCCCACTCCCGCTTTGACGATGAGTCTGTCCGCGAGAACAGCACCGCAGCCGACTTCGCCGCAACCTCCCGTAGCCGCGGCGGATCGAGCGCGGCGGCCTCCGCTGAACGCTCGAGCACCGGTGCCGGAAGACGCAGTATTCCCCCACCCCGACCGAGGCCCTACCACGGCCCGCTCATTGTCTGTACCGGGGTGGATAACTACACCCGCGCCTTCACCTTGGATGGCATGACGGTTGGTGAGCTCGGTATGGATGGCTGGACCCTCACGGACCCATCCACGTACCACCTCATGGGCGATGCCGGTGGCCGCGTACTGCCGCCCTCCCTCCGCATCAACTACGGTGTGGATGAGGGCTACGACTACCTGGAAGAGGCACGTCTGGCGCAGCAACAGGCGGTGCTCCTCGCCGCCAACGCCACGGTTGGGCGAAGAATGAAGAGCCGCAGCAATCGCTCCGCCGCCGCCTCGACGGCCGACCTCTTCCAAACCACCCGCGGCATGTCTGGGGTGCTGGGCTACAGCATCACCGCCCCACTGCCGTCCTACTTCCAAGGGAATGCTTCTATTTGCGTGACGGACAACACCAGCGCCGCCAAGATGCCGCTGCAGCCACCCACGCCCGCGCCAACGAGCACCGCCCCACTTGATGCGGCGCTATCACTCGCCTCCACCCCGGCCCCCACCACAGGGATGGTGCCGTTGGGAGAGGAGCTCGCCAAGGCCCCTGCACCAGAGCCCCGTGTCATCATCCCTCTGCGGGCGTTGCTGAGTAGTCGTCGTCGCTGGAACACGGACCCGCGTCTCGCCACGGCGGAAGAGGAAGGAGAGAAGGTGCCCCCGCTGGAGCATCGTGAGCCACGCGCGGTGGTGGAGCCCACCATTGACACCCTCTTCAAGAACAGCTCCCGCCAGCGCTACCAGGAGGATGGACGCTACTACCGCGGCATCATCAAGCGCCACCACGCCAACGACCTGCGACGAAGGCTGGCGACGGAGAACGCCCACGCCAACTTCCTCCAGTCAACAGAGTCAGGTGGAGAGGAGGATAGCCAGCTGGTGGAGGAGCCCTTCGTGGCCATGGGCGACCTCGCCACCGACCACGACAACACCAGCAATATGGTTTCGGTCCCAGACATTGGCGGGGCCGGCTCGGGCAGGCAGTACGCCAGCCCATTGTCCGCCCGACCAACCACCGCTGCTTTTTGTCACTCAACGGTGGACGTGGATGCCCCGGATGGGGCCCACTTCGTCTCGCCCCCACACTCGCCCATCAACAACAGCAAGGGCCAGTCGCCCGGCTCACCCAAGGAGGGGAGCACCGCACGTGGAAAACGTGGGTCGTTGGTCGGCTTCCCCGTCGAGCTCCACGAGGTGGGCCCCGCCCGCAGCCACACACAAGTCAGCGGCCAGTCGTCCCTATCGCCGGTGCGTACGAATCCTGCCCTGTCCTCCATTGTCACTAAGGTGGGCGGCAGTCGCCCGCATCACACCGGCTTGCTGGACCTCCCCAGTGCCAGCAGCGGAGACTGCTTCTGCCCCAACGGGACGGGTCCGCTCCAGTCGAGCTCTGCGCGGGACCGGAGCAACCCCTTCAACGTCTCCATCACCACCGCCATTCCACCCGCCATCCCCGTCAATGCCACCGGCATACGTCCGGGAATGCGTCCCACACGTCGCGCACACTCTCCAGAGCACCTCCTGGCCGAGGCACGCGATGTGGTTATTTTGGACGATGGTGGCGGTGCCGAGGCGGATGCCATCACCAACCCACACCAGCTCCTAAACATGCACCTTGATCAACGCAAGCAGCAGCTCCTGGACAACAGCATCTGCCGCAAGACGAAGGAGCACCTCGAGCGTACCTTCGATAAGGGGGCGAATGTGGTGACCCCTGTCCTGACCTCGTCCAACAGCCCCGCGGGGGCGGCGAGCGACCAACTCACGCCCATGTCGGGCTACGTGGCCGAGGTGCTGCAGAAGGCGCGCAAGCGAACCATTGCGGACACCCTCTCCGGTCCACGCAGCTTTATTGCTCAGATTTCTGCGCGCATGCAGATTGCCCCGGTGGAGGAGACGGAGGCCCCACTGGGAAGCCGATCCCGCGACGAGGCCAAGTTGTGGCGCGAGCACCTGAAGCGTCTTCAGTCGAAGAACTGAGTTGTGATGTTGAAGGTTCTCCCGGTAGTTGTGCTGCACACACGCGCACACAAGTCCTTTGTATGGCCATGATTCCCCCACCCCACTCAACATCAACGTTGGGATTCGACGACTTCTTGTCCTCGATCATTCATCGCTGAGTCATGTATAGTGAAGGAGAGCGTTCTCCTCCCCCTGATCCATCAATATACTTCAGAGAACTTCCTTCCTCTCCTCATCACCACACTGGTTGTTCTGTGTGGCACTGTGGAGCAGATACTAAGATTTGTGGCTAATCTACGGACATCATCACCCTCATTTTCCCCCTCCCTCTCCTCCTCCTTCATGTTGCACCAGTAGCACCGGTGTGAGTACATCAACACTCGCCGTCGTCTCCTTACTTGACGTGTGTGGGTATATTCTTGTCGTGCTGGAACAAACTCCAGTGGCTGTACCCGGTCATACACCTATCCAAGCACGCACACAACACAACATACACATAAAGAGATCTAATCTCGTCACCCCAAGTGATCATTGTGAAACATCTTCGTGTAACGACGAATACGACGACGTTGACGGACACAATGACCACGCCTCAGCCACTCATCACGTCCTTGCTGGACACAGATGCCTATAAGCTCCACATGCAACAGGCTGTGTTTCATCAATACCCTAAGGTGGAAGTGGGCTATGTCTTCTGCTGTCGCAACAAGTGGGACCATCTTGGCAGCATTGCTGAGGAGGTGCGAGAGCAGATCCAGCTTCTGTCGGCAGTACAGCTGTCAGACGAGGAGCACAGCTATCTCTCCTCCATCCCCCATTTCAAGGCGGACTACATCGAGTACCTGCGCCACTACCGCTTTAAGCCGGAGCAGGTTGAGGTGGTGGCAGTCCGCGCACCCACGTCCTCCACGACGAGCCACAACATCATTCACGCAGGACCTGCCAATGATGGCGGCGAGTGGGACCTCTCCATCACCGTCAACGGCCCATGGGTGGAGACCATTCTGTGGGAAATTCCGCTGCTAGCGATTGTGAGTGAGGCGGCACAGCGTCGGCGTCATCCGAACATTGGCGTGGCGGACGCGATGCGCTCGTTGGACCGCAAACTAGCAGACTTTGTGAAGCAACACGGTGGTGGTGAGGACCTGGACACCTTCCACGTGGTGGATTTCGGCACACGACGCCGCTTCAGCCGAGAGATTCAGGAGGCAGTGGTGCGGACCCTCTCAACGGACCCCCGCTTCAAGCGCCACATGTCTGGCACGAGCAACTACGACCTCGCTCGCCGTCTTCACCTCAATCCGGTTGGCACCCAGGCCCATGAGTGGTTCCAGGCCTTCCAGCAACTTTCCCCAGACCTCCGCCACTCACAGCGGAGTGCCCTGGAGGCGTGGTTGACAGAGTACCCCAACGCACTTGGCATCGCCCTCACAGACTGCATCACCATGGACGCATTTCTGCAGGATTTCAACCGTGAGCTCTCCACAACCTTCCGTGGCCTGCGTCATGACTCAGGTGACCCGGTGGAGTGGGGTGAGAAGGCCATGCGGCACTACGAGTCCATGAGCATCCCACTGAAGGACAAGCTCCTCGTCTTCTCGGACGGGCTCAACCTGGACTCCGCCCACGCCCTCCACGCCCGCTTCGCCCCGCACGTGCCAGTCCTCTTTGGCATTGGCACGCAGCTCACCTGCTCCATTGATGGGGTGAAGCCGCTGAATATCGTCTTGAAGATGGTCAGCTGCGAGGGACGGCCCGTGGCCAAGGTGTCTGACAGCCCAGGGAAGACGCTTTGCGAGGACGACGGCTACATCCAGAAGCTCATGCAGGCATTTAATGTTCAGCCTGCAGAGCCGCTGGCGAAGGCACCACCCTCCTCGCATTAGGCTGGCGTGCATGTATGTGTAGAAGAGATGGACTCTCCTCCGTTGCATCTCTTCTTATAGGCGCGCAGCACTCATCCGCGCTCGTTTTCCCATGATGTACCGCGTGTTACTTTAGGGAGGAAAGAGGAATGCTATGCAAGGTTGGCTGCTGTGGGTTGCTGTCCAGCCAACCTGCCGCTCGTACACACTCTTCTGCCGCCGCTTGATCGTGTCTGATGCGTCCTTTCTCATTCTTTCTGAGCGTGTGTCTGTGTTCCGCATTTTTTCTGGATTGATTTGTTGCTGAGATGTTTGTTGGCCTACAACATGGGCCTCCCATGTGGATTGACGACGTGAGAGAGACAGAGAGGGAGGCTGGGAAGGGGGAGGGGCATGAATGATGCGTCTTCCACAAACTCACACGTCCGAACGAAGGCCAACGTGATCATGGGTACCCCCTCCCCACGTACACACACTATTCTCTTTGATATGTCGTTCGCTCAACAAATCACATCCGCTTTTGATGTTGGGGTGTTCGTGCCAATTTACCTTAGCTTGCTTCATTCATTCATATATGTCTGGGTGCATGGTGTGCTCTCACTCTAGCTACTCCTCCTCTGGTACACCAGGGCGAAGGCCTCTCCCCTTTTCCTTTGTTGCGGAGTGGCCGACGATGGATGTGCAGCGGAGGAGACTTGGTGTGTGTGTGTGTGTGTGTACGACTGAGTCAGGGAGGTTGGCGAGGTTGCGGCACAGGAGATGCAACAGTCGCACACACATAATTGGCTTTGACACTGACGTGGATGATGGAGGAGTGGTCCACGACGATGGCGATGTGGTGCTTGGCTTTCTGTTTGAAAAAAGATGGAAGGAGAGGATGTGCCCCTCTCTTCCTCCATGACCTCAGCTTGGGTGTGGGTGCGTGTTGTTGTTTTGAAGACTGCGTTTGTCGGTGAAGCTCAAGGTGATGTGGGTCAGGACCTCCTTCTGAAGCTCTTTTTTTCTTCTTGATGTGCTGGATACGCTGAGGGTGGTCGGTAAGCGCTGCTCCTTCTCTGTCCCCGCCACACGCCAGTTGCTGCCGTGTGGCCTGTCAAACTTACGACCAACCAACACTGCTCTAAGACCATCTTGGACGATGATGTTGATGTATGTTATTCGTGCACCACCTCCACGCAACTCCATCTTCTTCCCGCGTACTTGCTCCTCTCTAGTCTGTGTGTGTGAGACCCACTATCCACTACGGTGTGGCTGACCCTACACCACCTCTTCTTGTGATATCTCCACACACCCCTCTCACTCATTATCAAGATCATGTCTGGCGTGGACGTGCTCCAAGGCAACGGCATTTGCTTCGTGGAGCTTCCCCCTGACCTCCGTCGGCGAGAGCGTTTCCTACGTGCCTGGGCGACGTACTTCCGCGGCACCCCCGCTGAGTCCATCACCCGCCTAGTCTTCTATCCCGAATACAACGGCTCGGCCCTCCTCAACCCAGCCTCATCAGCCGCCCCACCCCAAGCGTTGGACGGGGAGGGTGGGGAGGACCGGCGCTGTGCCGTGGCGGTGATGCCGCCCACGGCGGTGTCGTACGTCCTCGGGGTCACTGACTTCGTCTTCGCCACCCGCGTCAACGACAGGGTTCTTCACCGCGGGAAGCTTACCCTCGGCACCAGCTACCCCAAGATGGTGGTGGAGGGCCTCCTCCCCGCACCCGCGCGGATGCCGACGGCGACGACGAAAGAGGCGGCGGCGATGCCGAACGCCTCACTGCACGCCGCCACACCGCTCTCGGGACGCGGGCTGTCACCACCGCTACCATCCAAGCGCCAACACGGCGAGGGCGAACGAGGGGCGGTGCGTGAGCGTCATGCCCCGCCTCCTCACGCCACCCCCACCACCACCTCCTCCAGCATGCGGCCCAGCCCTGCCCATGCAGATCCCACAGCGGTGGCCGCCAACACCACAGCGACCACGACCGACGCCACACGAAAACGCCACCACCTCGTCCGTTTCGCCATCCGGTGCGAGGACCCCAAATTCGAGGTGACTCCCTACATTCTCTTCCAGGTACTGCGCTCCGAGGAGCAGCCGAGCCGTATTCTGATCATTGACACTCCCGCTGGAAGACCACAGCATGAGACCCACGCGTTGGTGGAGGTGCGCCGTACCGAGCACGCCATTCGCTTGCGGGAGCGCTATCAGCATCGAACGGTTGAGCTACGCACCACACACCGACATGGCAGCCGCGGGTTTCCGCAGCGTGGGGAAGGGGAGGTGGTGGAAGTGAAGCTCTTCTTTTCTGCCTCGTACAGCGCCGATGACTTGGAGCTGCTACGTCGCTTTGTCGATGGCCCCGACGGCTCTACGCAGACCTCGCGGCATCTTCTCATCACCCCCGACGTGATTCCCCGTCTTGGTAGAACCTTTGCCCGTCGGTGGGTCCAACCCGATGGAAGCATGGCGGAGTCGTGGCCTGCCGCTGCCGCCACCAACTCCCCGCCACGAAGTCCCGCGCTGCGCGGACGCAAGCATGCCCGCCTCGATGAGGTGGAGTCCGTCACGAGCAGCTCCCACAGAAGTGAATCCACCTACACCCACGAACGGAGCCGTGGCCATCGCGTTGAGCATGCGACCGCCACTGCCACCAACGCCTTGATGGCTGCCACATCGCAGGCTGCTCCTCACCATCAACAACACCAACACCAACATCTTCAGCAGCCGTGGTGGCCGACGACCGCACCACTGACCTACACAGCGGCCCCCACGCCCGCTTGTGACGAGCGTGGCCCACTTCCCCTTGGCTGGAGACCCGCTCACTCGGCGGAGTACAACCGCACGTACTACGTCTATGCCGACCCCATCACGGGGGTGGAGTCCACCACGTGGGTCCGTCCCTAAAACGCCGAGTGTGTGCGTGTGTGAGGAAGCCATGAAGATGGAGAGGGGAGAAGGGAAGACGGATGTGGCACTGGTCGGCTGACCGCACACTCTGCCTCAGGTGTTTGCCACTCTTCTCCGTACTGTCTTTCTCTTCACCTCTTCCATCTTCATCACTTCCTTGAATGAGGCTCACACGTGTTGTGCCTCTCATCTACATCTAAAGAAGATGCACAAGTGTGTGTGCGTCTAAGCTTGGAACTGAGCTCCCCCTTTGTGCCAATAGCTGCTGGGTTGCGTGTATGCGTGTGTGTGTGTCAAAGAAGAATTCATGAATGCTCTCCGTACTCCCATCATCATCATGCTCCAGCAACATTTAGAACAGTACGCGTAGATTGACCTTTGGTGAGGCTAGGTACATGACCGCACCACTGGTACAGATGCTGGTGCTCGTGGGGGCCGACGGCGCACGGGCCACTGTCCCACGCTGCATCGCCACAGAGGCATCGCATGTGTTGCGAGATTTGCTCGACGGCTACGACGTCATGAGCTCCCACGATGACTACGGCCGTGCGGATTATCATGATATGCGTGAGGTTCCAACCCCACCACTGGGCCCCGCCTCTTCCTACCCGTCCTCCACCACTCGGCCAACACACCAGCCCGTAGAGGACCTCTTCATTCTCTCGAACACCCCCACCACATCCAAGCCATCGCAGATGGATCTGCTGGACATGCTGCTGACCCCAGCCTCCCCAGCCTCACCCACGACCCACAACGCCAGTGGGCCACCACTAGCCGCACCTACTCCCACTCCACCACCACCACCACCACCGCATCAGCATGATCATCTCGCTCCGATTGAGCTTCCCTTTCCCTACCTTGATGGGGATGAGCTCAGTGTGGTGTGCCAGCACATGGAGTGTCGCTACCGCATCAGCAGCTTCGCCACCGATGATGGGCACTACCGCGTCATCCCAGTAAAGGTGCGGCCCATCCCCAAGCCGATGGTGCTGCCCCTCGTGGAGTACCTCGACGCCGATGACCGCCGACTCGTCAGCAAGTGGGACGAAAAATGGACGGTGAAGATGGTGAAGGCAGCCACCTTGCTGAACTACGAGGAGCTGATGCAGCTGGCCTCCGCCAAGCTGGCGTCGTACTTGCTGGAGAAGGACCTAGAGGGGATTCGGGCGCTGCTCAACGTGGATGCCGACTTCTCCGAGGCGGAGCTGGCGGAGCTCGCCAAGGAGGCGGACGGGGCCAAGAGCTCAGCCACGGGTCCAGCAGGTCGCTAAGGTGATGCACTCTTCTTTATCTCACCCTTCTTCTCTCCTCCCCGCGTGTGTGTGCGCGCTGCTGCCGTGTGCTGTTGATGTCCTACCGATGGTCTTTCACACCCACAGACATACAGTGTTGCACTTCCCCTGCACTCATCATGGATATTCTGGTCGGAATGTGTTGTTGCGTGAGCTGCAATCCTCTTGTCTTGCTGCTTCTTCCCCTCTCTTTCACACTCACACAGCTACGCGTAGTTCGCCTGCACTCTGTGGAGCTGCTTCCATTCCTGTCCACCCCAACATTCGTGGCTCGTGGAGTGGAGCTATCAGCTGGTTCTGCAACGCTACTTCACACACATACACACACACCGTCCTTCGGCGGTTACTGTTGCTTCCACGAATAATCTATCGTGGTAGTTGCTTGCCTTTCATTTTTCATTTCGTATGTGTGCCAAGGTCGCCACAGACGAACGCAACGTACATGCGGAGCTCTCCGACATTATTGGTCACAAGAAGAGAGATGCGCTAGACCGACTGGGCGGATTCCCTGGGACCCTTGAACGCCTCAAGGTGTGTCGGCCCTCCGTGGAGAGCACCGAGGCCGATGCCTCTCTCCATCACCACCTTGGCATCGAGGCCACCACTGTCCCCGCACGTCGCGCGACGCACGGAGCCAACGTCGTACCCCCGCCACCCCGTGAGAGCATGTGGGAGTTTGCCATCTCCTCCATCAAGGAGGACCGCACGCTACAGATTCTTTTGGTTGCTGCCTTCCTCTCCCTGGTGTTGGGTCTCACCACCGCCAACCCCCACACGGGGAAGGTGGACTTCGAGACGGGGTGGATCGAGGGGGCGGCCATCTTCGTTTCCGTCTTCATCGTCACCCTCGTCAACACCCTTAACAACTACAACAAGCAAGAGCAATTTGCGGGCCTGGTGGGCTCTGAGAGTCGGTGTGCTCGACGTGTAGTGGTGTGGCGCTACTACCCGGACGCGTCATGTGCGCGGGCGGATGCCGCCAGTGGGGTCATTATGCCCACAGAGGTGGTGGAGCCACTGGCCACCAGCCCACCCCTGCGGAGTAGGGCCGGCAGCACACACTACGCTGTGGCCATTCCCAACGCCGATGTTGTGGTGGGAGACATTGTGCAGATCGTGGCGGGCATGCAGCTTTCCTTTGATGCGCTGCTGCTGTACAGCTGTGGTCCAGTTGTGGTGGATGAAGGCTCCATCACGGGTGAGAATGACGAGGTAGTGAAGAGCTCCGATGGGGACCCCTTCCTCATTGGCGGCTCCGCCATCCTGGATGGCTCAGCGGATGGAGTGGCGGTGGTGTGTGCAGTGGGCGCGCACTCCTTCTCTGGCCGCATCACCCTCTCCATCCAGGACACGGAGAAGGTGAAGACACCGTTGCAAGAACAGCTCGAGGATATAGCCGACACCATTGGCAAGTGTGGCTTCTATGCCGCTGTGAGCACCTTTGCCGCACTCCTCGTGAAGGAGCTCTATCTCCATGCCGTCTATGGTGTGCCGCTGGACACCAAGAAGCTCCTGGACAACCTGACCACCTCCATCGCCATTGTGGTGGTGGCGGTGCCCGAAGGCCTGCCACTATCCGTGACGGTGTCGTTGGCCTACAGCATGGGCCGCATGCTCCGCGATGGGAACCTCGTGCGGCACCTCGCCGCCTGTGAGACCATGGGCGGGGCCACCGTCTTGTGCACGGACAAGACGGGCACTCTCACCTTGCCCAACATGCGGCCACGATGCGTCTTCATGCTCGGCCAGCGGCATGAGAGCAGGAGTGGGGAGTGCCACACGCTTTCCCCTCTTCTCGCCGCACGGATGGATGAGTCCAGCCGCTCATTCCCGGACAGCTTCGCCACCACCGTCGCCTACGGCGCGGAGGTCTCTACCCCCAACAACTTCCACGCCACCTCCATGGGCCTGGAGCTCGATGCGGTGCCACGACGATGGGTGCAGCTGCTGCTGGACACAATTGTCGTGAACGCCGTGGACCCCGACTTGGGCGTTCCGCACAACAAAACCGGCGAGGCCTTGATTCACTTCTGCGACTTCGTGCATCGCTCGGGTGGGGAAGGTGGTGGCGGTGGCCATCTTTCCCAGACCCGCCGGCGGATGATGGCCTTCCTCCAGGACCACACCCGTTGCCAGCGCTCCCCCTTTTCCTCCAAGGACAAGATGAGTGTGAGTGTGGTACACTACGACGGTTCCGAGCCCAACTTCTCCGATGATGGGGCAGAAGGGCGGCGCTTCTTCCGGGTGATGGTCACCGGGGCTGCCGAGGTGGTCCTCCGCGCCTGCACACGTGTCGTGAACCAAAAGGGCGTGGCGGAGGACTTGTCGGCCTCCGCTCGTGCACTTCATGAGCAAGTGATGAATGAGTACAGTGATGCGGGCCTTCGGACGGTGTGCATGGCCTATGCAGACTACGTGGAGCACCCGGTGCCGTCTGCCCGCGGCCAACAACCTCGACCCCCGTCCTTGGCCGAGCTGCGGGGTTTGTGTCTGCTGGGGATGGTGGCGATGGAGGAGACAATCCGTCCAGAGGTGCCCAAGGCTATTGACGTGTGCCAAGGCGCGGGCATCCGTGTGGTGATGATAACAGGCGATGCGGTACGCACCGCCGTCAACATCGCCACCCGGTGCGGCCTCATTGAGCCATGGCTGGCCACCCCACACGGCATCATTTCACCTCAACGCAACGGAGGACGTGTCTTGGCACTGCAGCCACAGGACTCGCCCCTCCAGTCACCCACTGCGCATGCCATCCAGGCGAAAAGTGTCCTGGATGGGGAGACTTTCCGCCAGCTGCAGGATGAGGAGCTGGTGCGGGCCTACTTGCCACAACTTCGTGTTCTCGCCCGTGCGACACCGCTGGACAAGAAGCGTCTGATTCACTTGCTTCGCCAGCTGGATGACCAGGCCGTCATCGCCATGACGGGCGACGGCACAAACGACGCCCCTGCCCTGAAGCTCAGTGATGTTGGCTTCTCCATGAATTCCGGCAGTGATGTGGCCAAGCGTGCCTCGGATATCGTCCTCCTGCAGGACAACTTTGTGGGCATGGTGAAGGCCACCATGTGGGGCCGCAACGTGAAGGGGAACATTCGCAAGTTCCTCCAGTTTCAGCTGACGGTGAATGTGGCGGCCTGTGTCGTGTCTTTTCTCGGAGCACTCCTGCAGGCAGACAACATGACTCCCTTGAAGCCGGTGCAGCTCCTGTGGCTGAACCTCATCATGGATACCTTGGCCGCCTTGGCTCTGGCCACGGAGCTGCCCTGTGAGGAGGTGCTCCTCTCACGACCACCAGAGCCCAAGAGCCGGCCCATCTTACTACCAGGCATGTGGCTGCAAATCATGATTCAAACCGCCTACCAACTACTGGTGCAGCTTGTGCTGCTCATTTGGGGTCGTCCGTTGTCGTCCTCAACGGTGGTGTCAAGCTCACCAGAGTTGCCGACCGCGTCGTCGTTGAGTGAGCGTCACTTGTGCATGATCTTCAACACCTTTGTGTGGATGCAAATCTTCAACTTCTTCAATGCCAGGGTTCTCAGTGCATCTGAGTCCCTCTGGGGTCACTGGCACAACAGCCACACCTTATTGATTATTGTGGGATCGATTGCTGCACTTCAGGTTCTCATTATTCAGTATGGAGGCCGCTTCATGTCCACGGTACCCTTGAGCTCGTCGGAGTGGATGGTCGCTCTTGCTGCGGGCGTAGGCGGGTTGGTGGTGGGCTGGCTTGGCCGAATCTTGGCGGCGCGATGGCGTCACAAAGTTTCTGACGGGTCAGCGCTTCCTGGTCATCCTCTTCGAACGACGACGGGAAGTGGGCCGCCTTTCCACCTCCTCATGCGTACGTGGAATGTGGTATTGCGCTACCTGGGCTGCTTGCGCGGCTTGCGAAAGCCCAAGTAGAGTCCAGGGCCTGCGACGCGTCATGATTGGGCGGCAACTTCGCACCCTTCCTCCCCCCCTTCACGATCTCAGTGACTGTGACTTTTGTATTTCTGTTGGGTGTCAACTAAGGAAAACACCTCATCAACAATTCATCTTTTCTTGTGTGGCTGTTGGGTCACAGACTCTTCCCCTCTCCCACGTCCTCTCTGAACTGTGGTTGAAGCTCTTCATCCTCCTCTCACTCCACTTCTTTTGTGTTCTGTCCACCTTGTCTTCCGTTGTGTGCCAACACATGCACCAACTCACTTTTTTTTTTTTCGTATAACAATCTTCACACAAACACAGCCTTTTTCATTACTGGAGAAAACTCAAGCCACCGGTACTTCTCAAGCGACCACTGGTGAGACCAATCCCAATTACCAGACACACACACACTCCGCTCGCCGACCCGCCCGCACTCTCAATCCCCCCGCACTCACACTCACGCTCTCTCCGAGACCAGGTTCATCTTCATCACTGAAGGTACCTGATCGCACAAGTTTGTGAGGGGTTCTGCGCAGCTCATATCTTCGGGGTTTCCTTATTCTTTCTCCCCCCTCGTCAGACTTCTTAGGCAGTCCTCATCCAGTCAGCCGTCAGCCGCCATTTTCCCCCTCCCTTCTACATACGCCCATCCAAACACACCCCTCCCCGCTCAATCACGCCCACCATCCTCCCGACGGGTACGTAGACAACACCAACAAGGCGCCATCAGACACCTGATTTCGCACTGACAGACCCACAGACCCACACAGCAGACGACCTAAAGACTCATATTCTATCCGCGACGAAGTACGTGCACGACGACACCTACCCCCACCCCAGCCATAACACGCAAGGAAGCCGAGCACCAACTCCTATTGGTCGTTCGGAAAAGAAAAGAGAGGGCGAAGAAGGTTGTTTGTTCTTCACACCTCCCAGGTATCTTTATCTATCCTCACCCCTCTACCTACACGCACGCACACCGGACCCAGCCACCGCCACAAACAGTGTAGCTGATTGCCCCATCAATCATCACCTGCTCCGGTCTCAACGATTGTGACCAAGTTTTTCAGAGTATCTCTGCCGCCTACACACCACACACCATCGTTCGTGTTGTGAAAAAAACATGTTCGCCACCAACCCGCCCCAGGCCACACTCCCGTCCCACATGATGCTTGCCGCCAATTCAGTGATGTCGCAGCCACGGGAGGAGTGCAATCCCCATGTCGGTGCGGAGGCCGCTGCTATGCATGATCCCCAGCTCGCCAACCTCTGCCAGCCCCCGCTCCTCCAGATGGAGTCATCAGACGCCTTGGGATCGTGGAACCTGCCCATCCCCCCCTACGCCAACACCCCCAGCGCGCAGGCTGCCGCCAACGGCTACGCCACGACAACTCCCGCCGCCGCTTACTACAGCGCTCCATCGAACGCGACGAGCGCCACGATGGCGTCCTCCGCGCCGACCTATGCCCAGATGGACCCCGCACAAACCCTTTTCTTGCCAGTGATGGGAAGGCCCAATGCCGTGGCTCACCACCACCAACAACCGCCACCCCAACAGCAGCAGCAGCAGCAGCAACTCCGTGAAGGTGCCTACATCGTCTCCACTGTCAACAGCGCCAGCAACAGCCTCACACCCGGACAGGCCCCCGTCTTCACTCCGGCAAACGGCGCTGGCGGCTACAACTTGGTTGGCCAGCCCGCCCCCAACATGTTTGGCCTCAAGGGAGGGACGGTCTCCCCACCCCAGCCACCCTTCGCCCGTGCGGAGATGGAGTCTGTTAATTCCGACTCCACCCGCGATGCCCGCGTCAACGGCGCCAACGCCACCTACATGCCCACAATGATGCCCATGCCAACGCTGCCGCAGCACACCCCGCCGCAGCAGACGACCCCCCTCATCCTCCTCCCCTCCCCGACGGACTCACGCCTTAACAACAGCTGCCCGACCCCAGGCATGACGCAGATGGTGGCCAACCACCCCGGGCTCTCGCAGATCCACCCTGGCGGGGCAATGTTCTTCGCCACTTCCCCACCCAACCCGGCCAACCCCACCTTCCAGCCCCAGCCCACGCAGATGATGGCCAGCCAGCAGAACTTTCAGCAGCCCATGGTGATGTATGCCCCTCACCCCAATGGGGCGGGCCAGCACATGACACTCGTGAGTACCATGGGGCCTGCTGGGCCCACCTCCTCCGCCATCTACGCCGTCCCCGCCGGTTCCTTTGGTGGGGCGAAGGGCCACGTTCAGCTCACCCCGCAGTTTGGCCAGCCAATGTACCCGCCGCAGTACGTCCTCGCCCGTCGCCCCAACATTGTGCCTCTGCGCAACCCAACCGCCAATCTCAACGCGCGCCAAAACGGTGGCAAGCTCGGCGCCGAGGGTATCCGTCGCGGCAATCCCATCCTCTCTGCCATTGACAAGCATCTGCCCGTGGAGCTCCAGGGCGATCGCGAACTCCAGGCGGACCGCACGCGCAAGATTCAGTGCTTCGTTGTGGTGAAGGGGAAGCGTGAGGGCCATCGCTACGTCAGCAGCTACACCCCCGAGGAGCTTCCCTTGGGGAGCTTTGTGCTCGTCGAGGGTGACCGCGGTGCGACTGTGGGCGTGGTGGTGGGCTACGTGTCCTTGGAGCAAATGGCAGACGACTGCATCAAGCTCAAGGCCCTTGAAGACCTCCGCAACACTACGCGTGAAAAGTTTGCCAACGCCGAGGCCGGTGCAGCTCAGCGTCAGGGAGCGGAGGGCGGCGAGAATGGTGGCGTCGCCCAAAACCCCACAATGACAGCGAACAACAACAACAACAGCGCCGCCGCTGCGGCAGCAAAGCGCCGGAGCGTCCTTGAGTCTGATCACTGCAAGAAAAATCCTCTCCTCGTTCCCATCTTTACCCTCATGGACTGGCCGTGGGTGGTGCGCATCACCGCAGAGTCGGAGGTGACGGAGCTCCTCCACCAGCAGCATGAGGAGGAGCGCAACGCCCTCGAGGTGGCGGAGAGCATCGTGAAGCACTTCGTGGAGTCTAACCTGCACCGAAAGACCATTCGCTCCGCCGCCGCCATCGCCGCGCTGGAGGAGAAGGCGGCGGAGGTCTCAAGCTCCTTCATGAGTACCTCCGCCGCAGCGAAGGAGGCAGAGCAGGGAGGCTCGAGCAACAGCTCCTTCCTCCAAGCCGCCTCTGACGCCGCCCAGCCCAACGCCTCCATCGCCACCGACGATAGCGTGCCATCCAACACCACCCCGGAGCGTCAGGTCTCCTCTGTTGAGGGCCGCATCGATGAAGATGAATCACGCCGTCTGGCTGAAGAGATTAAGCTGGTGGATTGCGAGTATCAGCTGAACCGCCGAAAGCTCACCCTCTACGTCTCACGCCCCTCTCGCGACGTCTTCGTGGATTTCCGCCGCATGCAGCGCAAGCTGTACCGCACCTTTCGCTGCCGCATCTGGATGGCCTACGTCGATGAGGTCTCCGATGACACCGATGCGCCGGATCATCAGCTCGAGCTCTTCTTGAATACCGCCAAGGTGGCGGAAGAGGAGGGGCAGACGGAGCTGCATGAGACCACGGAGTTGGACTCGTAGGAGCCATGACACACCTAACACAACACACATATACCACACACAACAACGTATACACACGCACGCGCACTTGTGATTTCAGGGAGGAGGGACGTACCCCCTTTTTGTTGTTGGGGGCCCACGTCCTTCGACTCCGTCCTTATCCATCTGTCTCCCCCTCCCACATACTTGACCCATCAATCATCATCAAGGCAACGGCGAAGGACGCGCTGACAACAGCTACACACGTGCTGCCTGCACGCACCTCTCCCTCTTTCCATTGATGGTGCAGATTCCCCTCACTAGAACGTTGCCTGCTTCTTCCGTCTATCAAAGCGGCTTGTTCGCACATGTGTGTGTATCTTGATGCGTCCTTCTCCTTGTTTCTCTTGTTACAAGACTATATATATTCTGTTTTTTTGGTGGTTCTTTTTTTGGTGACTCCCCCCCGCTCCCTCCTTCAACTCACTTTTATGTCTGCGTTCGTTTTTTTTTATGTGTGGCTTTTATTTTGTCTCCCCGCTGTCTACGTCCTTCTTGAGCTGTATTGGTTGCCTTGGATGCGCTATTTGAGCCTTGAAGCGTGGTGTGTGGGGATCTTCAATACTTCTTTATTCTCCCTCACACCCCCGTTGGCCGCGCACCGTCCGTCTGCACCCCCTCCCTCCCTCTCACAGCGTGAGTACAAGAAGAAGGTGCTTCACCGCGCGCACACACACGCTAGACGTCATGCCTTCTCTTGTGCTCTTCATACTCTGAAGATCATTGCTGTGTGTGTGTGTGTGTGTATGAAAGGGAGGGAGCGGAGATGACCAGCTACAAGACTGAATACAAAGGTGAGGAAAATGAAACCACGGAGGGGAGAAATACGATCTTCCCTTCTCCCAGCTTTCTTTTTGTTGTTGTGTTGTTGTGATGTGTGGAGCGCCCTCAACGCTCTCCAGCTACCGCATCCGAGACCACATGATTGAATTGGAGTGTATGTGTGTGTGTATACAGGAAGAAAAGGGAGATCCATGTTGTGGGGGAGCACACAGGATGAGATGAGAAAGAGAGAGAAGACAAAAACAATCCGCCTGCACAAAAACTCAAGAAATTTTTCTGAAGCGAACGAGTGGAAGCGGTGCTGTGCTTCACCACCAGAAGAGAGTCATCCTTCTTCCTCCTCTGGCAACGCCTATCCACTCGTCGGGTCTTCTGTGGTTTTTTCATTTCGTTGTTATTTGTTTTTTTCGGTGCGCATTTATTTTTCACCCTTCTTTTTTTTCTTCTTTCATGTGCTCCAGTGCTTGCTTGTGCCGCAGCTGTTCGTGCTGCTCTCCCCCTCGCGTACATCATTTGACCGATGCGACATCACCATGATTGCGTGTGTATGTGGGGAGCTCACCCATTGAGGCAAGTGTGTGGGAGGTACTCGCAGCACAAGAAAGGAGCAAGGCTTGGTGGCAATCTGCTGCGCCAAGCCCAAATTCTACTCTTCTTCTTTTTTTGATTCTGAGTTTGCTGTTTTTTTTTGTGTGTGTTCTTCTCCCTGTTGTGGAGCATCTTCGGTGTTTGCGTCTTCGAAAAAGCGAGGTTGTGGGTGATGGTGCACGTGCCATCGTCCATCTGTTCCTTAGAACGACGCACACGCACTCCGAATGAAGAAGACTGAACAAATGCAAAAAAAACACAAACAGCAACATCATCAACAACAACATTTGTCGCAGAAGAAGGCGAAAGAGAAAAAAATATGGTTGCCGGCGCGCCACAAGTACGTGTGTGCTGCTGCGCTCGTGCCGACCACCGATCTGTTTTCCATCACGAACACGTTTTGGTGATCGAAGCAAAACGCCCACTCCCGCAAGACGAATCATGCAGAACAGTTCCCTACGAACATTGCGGTTTGAGGTGATCATGTGGACCTGACAATGCACACACACACACACACACGCACATGCGCACACATGTGTGTTTGTGCTTTTTATTATTTTGTGTGGTGCTACACAAGAACAGAAGTAATATTCACAAACGAACGAAAGAACACATCGTGATGAGCCCAGTGAGAGACATCCCCTACTCCTCTTTTTCACTCCTTCTTCCAACAATCCTCATCTCACAGCACCGATTTGTGAGATGAGCAAAGACGGAACCCCCCCAAAAAAACACAAGATGGATACATCAAAACCCCCTTGAAAGTGGAGAACACGTGTGTGCGGACGCATGCAGTACATGCGGGGTCATCCGATGAGCGCAAAGTTCTTCGTTTTCTTCTTGTTTCCACGTTTTTTTTCCTTTTTTTGTTCCTTCTATCTTCTCTCCCTCGATCCTACGCAATGTTGTTGTTGTTCCCTTTTTTATTTTTATTTTTCCCCCACTTTTTCTTTTCTTTTCTTTTCTTTTCTTGTGTGACGGATGCTTCCGTGGATGTCTGTTCGGCAGTTTGTGCCGTGCAGAGGTGAGTTCTATCCCCCTCTCCCCTCCTCTTACGAGATCACCTTCTGATGCACGTACAAGCTATATATACTCCCTGATTTACGGATTGGCTGGTATGGTTTTTCCACCCTTCTAGTGCTACGCAACTGAATCGTTTCGATTCCTTTTTTTGTTGTTGTGCTGTTCTTCCACCTACCACACCTCTCTCTCTTCAATTCATCTTCCCGTTCAGGTGGCTATTCGATCCTCTGCCACAGATATACGCATGCAAACACCTCCATCTCCCTGCTCGGCAGCTTTTGCCTTGGGGAAACAAAGATGGGCGATGCTATGCATGCACATACATGAATGGAGTACAGCGAACGCAGCTCCAGCAGAGGTGGAAACACAATGCGTGTGTGTGCGCGAAGACGTCCGTGAAGGATTCTAGCCACTCATACGTGCGGCTATGCGGTCGTGCAAATCTTTTCCATGTTAGTGTGTATGTGGATGATGATGATGCGAAAGATGGAGAGTGGGTGATGGATGCTGCTAGTGATTGCTTCATCTACTTTGATCTCATTTCTATGCGCCATGCGCACCTCTCCGTAGGGGCGGAGACGGCAGAACACCACCAGCCATTTGGAAGAACAACAGCAGACAGACACCGAGGAGGATGTTGTTTCTTCACATCCCTCCTGTATACGAACGCGTGTGTGTGTATGTTCTTCTTTCTCTTTCTTTCTTTTCTCTTTTTTTTTCCAGGCTACTCCCCACTTGTTTTCGTTGTGCTTTTGTGTGCTCTCATTCCTGTTTCTTGTTGGCGCGTACGTGTGCTACTTTTGATGTCTTCCTACGTACACCACCGTGGCGGTGAGGTGGGGTGACTTGAGTTTGGTACGCAACCAAACTTTCCACTTCCATGCACCAACACACTGTGATGGGGGAGAGTGATGTATCTCACCACCTCCTTCACCCCCCAGTGCACCCCCAATGCATCACTCCCAGGCATGTCATCTTCATTTCATTGTTGTTGCTGGTGTTGTTGAGTATCCACGCAAATGGCACCAACGCAACTCAAACTTCTTCTTTCTTTTTTTGTTGGTTTGTTCTTTTTTTTTCTATGTGGGTAGCTTTCTTTCTTTCTTTCCTCTTCTCTGATTTTTTTTCTTTCGATGACGATGGAGTCTCAGCGACGTGCTTTCACTCCGTCCCTTCGTCACCATCTCATTACCGAGAACACAACATCCACACCTACAGACCACACCACACCAGTGAAACACACCATAACTTAACCCACCACGTTTTGATATCTTCCTTTAACTTATGTTGCTGTTGTTGATATTGTTGTGCCGTGGTGCTTGTCCTCCCTCATCTTCCTTCTTTTTTTTGCCTTTCTTCACTCGCACTGGCAAATGCCAATGAGTGAGATGCATGCGCACGTGCATGTTCGTACAAAAAGATGGAGAGAGAGAGAGAGAGAACGCTTACAACCAACAAACGAATGGAGAACAAAAAAAACAACTCAGCAACACCTACCACTACTACTACTTAGCTGCACTCCGAGTGATGACGGTGTACGTGCCCCACCGAGATGTGTGAAAACACACACAAGGGAAGACGTTGGCTGTGCCATACTCATCTCTCTCTTTTTTTTCTTCCATCTTATTCCATCGCTATGATCCATGTTGTTTTTGTATTCACGCGAGTTACGGCCGTGTGGGCGTGTATCAGGTTTCAACCTACTGTTTTCTTATCTTTGTGTCTGTGCGTGTGTTTGTGTGCATGATGATGATAATGGATGCGAACTTCGTTGAGTGCCAGGGTTATTCCTGTCCTTGCAGCATCTTCCTTCCATCAAGTGGTTCTTCTAGGCTCTGTCTTGTGTGCTACAGTGGCACACAGAGACGAGTGAATCATACGCAACACACGCACACACAAGTACGCTGATCGAACAATCCGCATTCATGATTAGCCAATCCAGTGCCCCTTCTCAAACAAATTTTTTTCCCGACTATTTTCATGGTCACCCTCGCGTAGTACATAGGTGGGAATGAAGAATGTGTGTTCTGTGGTGTTGGTGGTGTGGACGGAAGCTGCGTTCTTGTGCATTCTTCACCAACACAATCTCCACTGCCACTTACATACTTCCTTCTTCTCTCTGCGGGAGGTGTAGGAGGCTGACCATCCTATGATGACGCTGCCTACCTCGTAGTGAATGGTCCCTATCTTCTTATCACTTTTTCTGTTATTGGTGTTTTCTTGGATCCAGATGTTCTTTTTTTCCCGTTTTCCCCCCTCTTTTCTCTTTTTTTTTTCATGTTTGTGTCTCGGGATGAGAGATGACGAGGAGTGATGGAGTGGCACCCAAGCACCCGCGCTCCTCATGCATCTCCCAACAACTTTTTTTCAGCCTGATTATACACCACCACCCCTCTCTCTTCCCTTCGTCAGCCAAACAACAACAGCAACAACCAATAACCAAGGCGACGTATGTGCTACTCACCAGGACCAGGAATCGCACAAACACACAAAAGAATTTGTTACAGAAAATGATCAATGGTACGGTCTACTACTCGTACCACATCTTTTCATTTGTTTGTATGAAGAGATGTGCTCCAATATCAAGCAAGAATCATTCTCAACGGGATTGGTTCCTTCTCCAAAAAGAAGTGTTGCTGTTGTGGTGGTGGTTGCTAATACGCGTGGAACTCTCCACAGAGGGCTACGTATGCCTTCAGCATATCCCCCCATCTCTTCGCCTACATCATCATCATCATCATCATCATCATCTTGCGTTGACCCTCTTTTGTTGTCTTCACACGTCCCCAACTTGGCTACAACTACGTTTGTAGTCGTGCACCCGCCGCAGACTTGCTGCGGTTTGTGTGAAGGGTGCGTGTGTAGGCCGAGGTGGCACAAAACACAGATAGATCTACGATTTTGATGCATGTGTGTGTGGTGATGCAGGAGTCGTGGGGGGAAGATAGGCATTACAAGAAGTGCTGGCGTTTTTCCTTCATTTTCTTGCTCATCTCTACAGTGGTTCTTTTTTTTTTGACGCCTTCGTTTGTATTGTCTTTGCTAGCTCCTCCTGGCCATCTTCTGTTCTTGTGTGCGTCGATGCTTTGTAGCAGCGGCTGACTGCCCTCTCACTCCTACATAAGCTCGTGGGTGCGTACGCTGCGTGACAATGTGAGTATCGTCCTCAGATGAAAAGTGTCTGATCATCGGTGCCACGTGAACCAACATCACGACCTCTCTCTCCCCGTTCTGGGAGCCACCCACTTGCTTTCGCTTCGCTGTTTCTTTTTGCCATTTGTGTTGTGATTGTTGTTGTTGTTGTTTCGTCGACGAGGGGAGGGCGGTCTTCCCTACGCCCAACCAACCAACCACCAAACCAATCATCATCATCATCATCATCAGTGATATTTTTACCTCATCTTTGTGTTTCAGGTTCAGCATCTTCATCTTCTCTTGGAGAGAAGATGCCAGTGAGAGTGACGAGGGAGATATTTGGAGATGTACTCGACATCTCGCAAACACTCACTCACTCCACGCTCATGCGTAGAGCTTATGTTGCTCGCAAAACAAACAAACATGTTCGGGGCACCGCCCCCAATCTTCACCCACACAGGTACACCCATACACACCAACGCCACATCAAACACCAACACAAGATCTACAAGATCTTCACCAGGAACAACAAGGTTGTCTTTCTTGCTCTCTGGTTGCGTGTATTTTTGATGAGGGAGCGCGGTATCTGCCACCAACGTACGCACATGCACAGCAAATGATGATCGTTGTTGATTGTGTGCGCGTGTGTGATTGTATTGTGTTTGATGGCAGCTGTTTCCTCTGGTGTTGGCGAACGCACAATGTTCTGTGTTGCGGTGTACGCATGTGTGTACCTGTGCGACGTTGAGATGGTGAAGATTATATTCTTTTCACGCGTGGGCAGCCAAAGCATCTTCATTTTCTCCGTCTTGCGTGGGTGACATGTTTCTTCTTCCTTGTGGATGAGGACGGAAGCAAAAAAAGAGAGAAGTTTTTTTTTTGTTTTTTTTTGTAATTCGTTCCATCATTTGTGTTCATGGCAACCACGGCATACATCCACTACGCAAGAGACGTGCTGCAGTGTGAGTGAGTTTGCGTGTGTCAGTGAGCATGTAAATGATGGATCTCGTCATGTTCGACCTGTTGTCTCGCGATGGATGACTCGGCCCCCCCCCCACTATACTTCGTACAAAAGACACTACACCCGGTGGTGTACGTAGGTAGGTGAGAGAGACGTCACAGGATGTGGATGGGAGGTTCTCTAAACATCGTTGTGTACTTTCTCACTGCCTGGGTTGTGGTCATTTCGTCTGAACTGATGTGTTGGCGGCGTGCCAACAGCAAAGTCAGGCAAACCGCATGAACGTCCTCTGTTGTTTGATGGTACGCGCCGAGGGTTCTTTTTTTTTTCGTTCTGCATCTCCTCACCTCCTTGTTAGCCTTCACAACGTGCATGAAAACCCCTGTCGGATGCTATCATTTCTTGTGTTTGGAGAGCCTCTCCACACAGGCCAATGACCCATCTGACAGCATGTGTGCGTCTGTGTGCTGGCAGCACGCAAGGAAAAAGTGAAAGAGGAGGTGCAGACCCCCTACACTGTGCGACATCAAACAGTTTTATTTCCTCATTACACTCCCGTGCCGCATATATGTGCTTCTGTGTTGTCAGAACAAAGGATGATGTTGCGGGAAGTTTTGCAAAAGGAACCGTTATATAGCCCCAATACATACGCACACGTGCATCATGGCCGATCATCTCTCGATGCAGAGCGTTGTTGATGTAGCCTCACTCTGTCTCTTGGATCTTCTTAGGCTCACTGCGGAACAGAGCCAACAAAATCAGCAACACCATCACCAGCAACAAGCACATTCACAAAACATAATAGCAGAAGCAGTGGCATCTGTTGTTGTATGTGTGTGCTGGTATGGGCGCTTATATCCAAGGAGATGCAGCCACTCCTTCGTCATTTCTCCTCCCCCTCCTCCTCTTTGGGTTGGGGTGTACGTGTGCGTGTGTGGCGTAGCTCACTTTTCGTTTTCTGTTTATTTTTATATTTTATATTTCCAGTGTTTTCAGGGTGTACGGACGTATTTCTATGTTAGTGTTGTGATGCCTCTGCCCTTCGCCCCCCCCCCTTCATCCCCACATATCAGTGTTGTTCTCTTCGACGCACTCTACGATGCCGAAGGTTTCTTCGTTTACTTCATGCTTTGAAAGTTCTTTTATCTTCTTTTTCTGTGGGTTGTTGTGTCAATCACGTTGACGAGTGCTGCAGAAGCTCGTCACAGATGCACACACACACACGCAAACACACACTTCACGAATGAACTCACACACAGACAAGCTGTGGCCTCGCTGTACATGTTCATTGTACGCAACTCCACAGTCCTTCCTGTGTGTGTACTCGTCATCTCCACTGATGTTGTTATTGTTGTTTGCTTTTTCTTTTTCAGCAAAGAGAAAAGAAACCCCACACGCGTTTAGTTCGCACCTACCAAAAAAATAATCCAACGTAAAGAACACAACACGCATCTTTCTGCAACTCATATCAGTGAGCCACACAACCTGCGTTGCCACACACACACACTCAACTCTGCTACTTGTATTCTTTCTCCTCTTTTTCTCACACAATAACGCTACCATCCCAGTACAGCACACACCAACTTACGTGCACATACTCAAGCATACCCCATACGAAGCATGCATGACCACAAGAAGAAGGCGAAGGAGGAGGAAACGCCTGAGCAGAAGATGCAACGTGAAGAGGCTTTTGCTGCCACGGGTGCGTTGTACAAGTCTTTGCTGGACCACCGCAAACAGAAGATTTTGATGGAGGTGGACGGTGCTCTTGCCGAGAATACGGCGTTGCTGGAGAAGGTGCCAGAGATGTACACGGCCTACAACGTTCGCCGTGAGTGTTTGACAAGCTCCATCTTCGCTACGGCAACGGATGCCGCATCTCTGCCAACGGTGCTCGCTCGCATTACGTCGGAGCTCCAGTGGAACGCCGCGGTGCTGAAGAAGGATCCAAAAATTTATGCCGCCTTCGTTCATCGATATTGGCTCATTGAGCAGCTGGCAACTATGGTTGATGCTTCATCGTCATCATCGAAACAAACGTGTGGTGCGTCCAGCTCTCCATGTGAGCTGCTGCTACGCCGTGTGTTGGAGAAGGAGCAAGAACAGTGCGAGCAGCTTCTTCGTGCTGATGAGCGCAACTTTCATGCGTGGAATCACCGACGCTGGGTGTTGCGCATGAAGGCTCGATACGATGGCGACGAGGCGGAGCAGCATACTGCCGCTCCTGTGAGCCTCTTCACTCCACAAGAAAAGCAGGAGATGGCGTACACATTGCAGCAGATTAAACACAACTTTTCCAACTACAGCGCGTGGCACCAACGTGGACTCACCCTGCAAGCTGCACTTCGACGTCATCCTGTGAGCTCCATGAATGAAGCAGCAGCAGACGGTGTTGGCCTGGAGCTCCATCAATATCTTGTGCAGGATGTAGCGCTACTCACGCAGGCCATCTACTGCGATCCCAAGGATCAATCCGCATGGTTCTACGCCCCCTATGTGCTGGAGGTGCTGGAGCTCTACGCCATGCATTTGCCTCATGATGTTGCTACCACGCGGTGTGCAGCTGAGGTAGTGGATGGCTTCGTGGCCGACGTGGTGGAGGTGCTTGTGGAGGAGGGCCGTTTTGGTGAGAGGACGGGTTGTGCATTGCCACTGCACTTTTTATGGAGCTTTGCACGCGGTCGTGGCATGAATTGCCCCGATCATGCGCTGACGGAACGTGAGAAGAGGTATGTGGCGTGGATGCAGGAGAAGATCCCATCATGTTGTGAAGCAACGAATGCGGCGAGTGTTGTGGCTTGTTTGGCCAAAGAACTGCAATGCGTAGATCCGATGCGAAGTGGCATGTATGCCTAGCGTGCGGGCGCTGCCGTTTTTTGGATTGATGGCATCTGTCTGCCCTTTATCCTACCCCCTCACAACAAACAACCTCATCACTGCTTCATCATCATTTATTGTCTGTGTGAAAACCTAATTGTTGTTTTGTCCTACACATTCTTTTTTCTCTTCTACATTCGTCTTCTGCATGCACACAAAAACAAAAGCATCTCCCTTCACCTCCACAACACATACGCGGACCATCCTTGTGTATTCATTACGTTGTGCGTGCTTCCCACCAACCCACACTAACACAGGTTCTAGCTCGTCGTGCAGGTAAGTCCTTCTTCCCTCAACAACAACAACATCACTTTTCAATCACCCACGAGGCCGTGATCAAAGAAAGACACAACATTCACGAACATGGGCTGCGGTGAGTCAAAGGCAAAGGAGCCCCGTGAGGATGAGCCCAACAACGACAACAACAACAACAACAACAGCTTCCCCAACTCGGCTAGCAACCATGGCTCTGCCGACAACAACGTCCCACCTCCACGTGTTGCAGATGGTGATGGCCCCTACGCCAACAGCACCGAGCTCCCCGTGAGCCACGCACGCGCCGACGCCGCTGCCGTCCACACCGACGAAGATGGCAAACCCATCCAGCTTCCCAAGGGCAGCTGGGTGAAGACGGAGGGTACGCCCTACTACTACAGCGCCATGGAGAACCTGTACTACCACCCCGCTAGCTACCAATTCTATGATCCAACCAACCAAATGTGGTTTGACCCGGAGAAGAATGAGTGGTACCGTGATGAGTAGAGCGTGAGTGAGCGAGTGAATGAATGATAACGTGTGTGTGTGTGTGTGCAAAAAAAAGGAAGGAGGAGATGTGTGCATGCACCCTCTGCTACTTCTTCACATACTCAACTAGCCAACCGCTTCTTCTTCCTCCTCCAGGACACCCCCGGACTCGTTTATACACGCGCAGAGAACGCAGAATGAGGGGGGAGGACGCCGCTGGCACACAACTGTGCGAAGCTTCCTGTTGTGTGGGGGGTGCTGAGGAGGAGGCGCTTTCGCTATCATCATCATTATGCATTAATCCACCAACTTCGTCATGTGTTGCGTGTGTTCGTCCGTCGACGTGTTCGTCAATGGTCGCAGCTTGTGTGGAGAGATGTTGGAGGCAGAGGCATCTCGCCCGCTCCTCAGCTGCGTGATGCTTGACATGTGATACCTCCTCCCACATGGATGCAAACCAACACCAACGCCAAAACAAGCAAACAACCAAATCTGAAGAAGTGCAACGCCGTGAGTTGGAGGTGTGAGCTCCAAAACGGCAGGGAGGTTGTTGGTGTTCTTTTCTTGCCACTAGCTTATTTTCACTCTCTGAGTATGATCCAAACCAATCCATCGGCAATCCATTCTCCACTTCGTCCTCCACCCAACCCCGACTTTTGTACCGTGTACGCACACATCATCAACAACAATGCTGTTGTTTTTTCATTGTTCTTCTCATATTCCGCCAAAGCAGAAGATGCATCAGATATCGATGTACGTCATATTGATGTCGTTGCAGGTTTTGCGGCGGGTGACGAGATGTTTCGTGAGGAGATGATCTGTGTTTGTGTGATGGAGGGAATCGGAGTGAAGGCCAATTAATGGATGTTGCACGTAGAACGCCGAATGAGATCCCATGCTTGCTCCCTCTCACTCACCCAACAACCATGCTTGACAACTTCACAACACATGCACAAGTACGACACACACCGCGTGTGTCGTACATGCGTGTGTCTTGTGGAAGTTTGTTGTGGGTGGGAGGAGAGGATCTCTCGGCACTGTACCTCCCTGCACCAAGAACTGAGTATCCCGCCATATCGCCAAACGCTGCAGTGTTGATCATGATTATCAGAACACAAACATGCTTTTTTTGGATGACAGACAAGCAACATGCAACATGGTCTGTGTAGGTAGGCGTATATATATATGTGTGAAGAGCTTGTGAAGAGAGGGGGTGCCACCCTCTCTCAAGACGCTTCACTCAGCCATACATATTGCACAGCCATGTTGTTTGTATATGCCACTTACAAAACCACATGCACATGTACGTTTTCTCTTTCTTGTGTTCTTCACTTGTTCTTGTTGTTTCTATTTGATGAAGGTACTCACACCTATTCACAGTGCCATGGATGACGAGTTGGTATCCATCCTCTTCCCTGGCCACGGTCCTGATGCGGAGCTGAATCCTCAGCAGCTCTTTTCTGCTCCCGAGGCTGGCGTGCTATCCTTGGCCGATGCGGCAGAAGCTGCTGGCATCTTGCATAATGATGATGGTTTAGATCATGGGTGTACCACGGTGGATGTGGCGGCCGACTACCCAGATTGCCTCACAGAGACACAACGAACGATGTTTTCACGCCACGTTGCCTTTCATATTCGTCGGTATGATCGTGTGCATGACGCGGTGTTGCTGATACGACGTGGATGGAAGGCGTTGGCGGAGGTACGTGGACGCTTACAGAGCGAGAAGGAGGAGCTGGTGGCGGGATTGGCAGCCGTGGATCAGCCAAGCACGGCAGCCTCTGCGACGTCTGAAGGTGGCACCAACACCAGCAATACAGATACAGCAGCACCAGCTGTTGTGGCTGCTACTGCTGCGCCATCGCGTCGTCCAGGTGGTGGCCGATTCTTTCAGCGTTCCGCGCTCTTCTCACGATTGCAGAGTGCCGTGGCGGCGACGGTGTTGGAGGATCAGGCGCGCCAACAAAGTGATGAAGCCCGGAGTCGTAAACGCGTGGACCTCACCACACGTTTGGCCCTCCTTGCGGATGATCTCACGCAACACGATGCACTGCTTCAGCCCCTGTCTGAGAAGCTGCACAAGGCTGAAGAGCTGGAGGCAACGGCACAAGCCACGTTGGCGGAGCTGCTCCCGCTTCTGGAGGAGATGAGTGTCATGGAGGCCCGCTATGCTGTGAGTTTCGCGTTGCGTGCGGTGGCACACGGTGAGCCCTCGGCCAACACCTACGATATACCCTTCATGCCTGCCAACATCACGGCGGATGTGGCGGAGATCATTCGCGGGCAGGTGGAGGAGCAGCTGGCCAACTATCTCAGCTACCGCGCACGCATCGATCCCATTGTCGGTGAGCTAGAGCAGCAGGCGTTGGCGCGTCGGGCGGAACGTGCGGAGGCGTTGCGCGATGTACTCGGTGTTGGCCATCAATATGGTGGTGATGGCCACATGACAGACTTAATCTTTGCACCATCTGCAAGAGCAACACATGGTTCCACGGTGAGTGGTCCATTGAGCTTCGTGGAGGATGTTGTGGGGTCATCGCGGCCACTTCGCCGCCCCGGTGCTGGCATCTCGGATAGCGATGGGGAGGATGAGATGCAACACCGTGTTGGTGGGGAGGTGGTGGCCGCTGATGGCGATGATGGCGATCGGCAGCGCATTCAGAACGCACTCTCCGCACTGGATGACTTTGAGGAGATGTACTGATCAATATCTGAGGGCCCATCAACAAGTTTTTATCCAACGCAGGGCGCACACACACACACGCACACATTCACGGAGCTTCGTGTGTTTCCTCACGATGGGAGCAGCATCCTCTTGGTCCTGCTACATCAACGAATGGCTGGTATCCCCTTTCCTCCTCTCTTCCTTCTCACATCATTGCTGTACGTACGTACGTGCATGTGTAAGTGTACGTGTTGTGTAGTGCTGTTGGGATGTACCCACGACGAACCCCCTACGAAGACGATGTTCCTCGACGCGAAAACATCATCACCGTGGCCATGCCCGGGGTGACGTCATCCCGCGCACAAATATCGCGCTACTGCGGCAGTGATGGCATCACCGTCCTGCAAAACTGGTCGGATGGATTTGAGCCGCTGCACGATGTGGAGGTCCATCGCAATCGTCATGATGGGGTGCCACGCCTCCTCCGCTGGAAAGGTGCGGTGATGAGCTTCGTGTACTACTGCATTCTTGGACGTGAGTCGGATGCAATACTTCCCCCACTCACAGGTTCTGTGGTGCACCCACATCATGATGATGATGAAGAAGCTGCCGATGCAACGGGCATGACGTCGTCAGCGCGTTTGATGAAGCACAGTGACGAGCGGCGGCGGCTTGCCCAAATGGCGGATGCAGGTGAGCTCGATCCTCCGGTGCTGTACCACGCCACCTGCGCCGTGGCCCCGCGTCTGTTACACAACGTCCTTCCCTCTCCCGAGGTATCCGAGATTGTGCATCAGGTTGGGTGGCACGTGTGGCTGCATCCGTTGCGTTTGGTCTTGTGGCTGAAGGAGATGGCAACGTGTGTGCTCTTCTCTACACGACCGATTCAGTGGTGCTACTCCGAGGTGGGGAGGTCTAACATGGGCGGTGAGCGGGATCAGGCCTACTTCACTCGCGAGGTACGTCGTGCTGTGTGCAAGATACAACAGGAAGCACAACAACACCGTGATGGTGTTGATGATGATGAAGCAGAGAAGGTGAGTGTACCACGCGGGCTGGCCAAACGCCGCCATCTCGTCCTCTTCGGCGTCAGTCGTGGTGCCGCGACATGCTTTTACGCATCAATGAAGCTCCCAGCCGCCCTTGCTTCGTACGTTTCACTTGTGGTGGTGGAGGCACCCTTCGATACCATGACGCACGTGTTGCAATCATCCAGCTTCGTGCCCACACTAAATCGATGGTTCTTCAACGTCTTCGCGGATTATGGCGGGGCGGAGGAGGAGAGACGGGCCTACAACTACAAGGCAGAGGAGGTGCGGTTGCGCTGCCCCATCGCTTTTGTGCTCTCGCGTCGTGATCGGCGTGTGCCCAATGAATGTACGAACGCGCTGATTGAGGGTGTACGTCAGAAGCTGGTGCCAGCGGTGATTCCGGCGGTGGAAGTGCTGATGTTACAGCACTCACGTCACCCGTGTATGGCGGTGGGCTGCCGCGAGGATCAGGACGCGTACGTACGCTTCATGGAGGGCCTCTACACTAAGTACTGCCCATGAGAGAGTGAGTGTGTGTAGGGAATGAGCAACAAGCAAACAAAAAAAAGACAAAAAGACATAAGCAGTTCATCACATACGCAACAATACTATGTGGTTGTGTATCATTTATGTGTGGGCATCATCTCATGACGTACCTCCTTCTCTCTCTCTCAATCTTACTACACCTTGTGTTGCGTTGTTGTACGAATCTCACATAGTTTGGATGTTCTCCGAGAGCAGCACCCATGTTCTCTACAGCGGCACCTTGCAAATACCCGTTTGCATAGGAAGCATCTGTACTCCATTGCCGAGCGAACTCACCACGAGCTCCAACAACAACAACACCTCTAGTGATGCGCAACGTGCTGGAGACAGCGCTTCAGGTGGTGCCAACGACACCAACGCGTCGTGGTCCCGCCAGCCGCCATCGTCCAAGGGCCTCACCACACACACCAACCCCGGCGTACACAAGAAACATCTCCGTCGTCGCTACTGCTACATTCGAGATGGCTCAGATATCCAGATTGATGCCTTCTATCGCTGGCTGCTTCACCACACCGGCTCAGACACAACAACAACATCATCATCATCATCTCCGCATACTGGTGAGGCTGATGCCGTACTACCACGCCCACGAAGCCCATCGCTGCTCTACGCCATGCTCGACCACGTGGATTTTATTGTGCCAAAAAGTTTTCCCACGCCACGTCGGACGGTGTGTGCCCCACCCTTCATGATTGAGGATGATACATGGGCAGAACATGTTGTGGAGATGCATTTACACTTCCTCCCACTTCTCCAGATGCAGCCCGTCATTCTGCAGCACCGTGTGCTCCTGACGCGAAGAGATCCCAACGTGTATCCCCCACTGTTGGCTCGTTACTACAGCAAGACAATTGATGAGATTCATCGCATGGAGGCGGAGCGGCACCGGAGCCCACGTATGAAGCGGAAGAGCACCACCAAAACACGCACTCATGTGCTGCACCATGTGGCACAAGAGGATGTTGTCAGTTCTGACCAAGCTAAGGCAACGGATACTATAATTTCTGAGCGACGCGATGCTCTCCGTGTCTTCCATCCATCCATTCACGTTCTTCACATGTTTCGTGCTGTACTCAACATGAGTACATCGTCGGTGGTACAACATTTGCAGCAACTCTTCGTAGAGATGGGCCCACATGCTGGATCAACGGGTGAAGATGATGTGTTGCCGTGGCAGCTTCCGTTTGAGGAGGGCATCGCTGACTACGCACAACATCGTTCCATCAACGCCCACCACACACTCCTCGCGGTGAAGGCGGCACTGGAGGAGGAGCAGGAGGAGCTGAAGCAGCGCATGCAGCACGTGGTGCAGGAGCTTTCTGCCGATGCACAACGCCTCATTGGTGGCATCTCATCCATCCATGACGGTTGTCTCGCGTTGTATGCGCGAGGACGGTAACCACTGCTTGTGTTTCCACCCACACAAACAACAACAACAACACGTTTCAAACTCTCAGTGTGTGTGTGTGTGTGTAGGCTCTGCCAAGTGGTACTCTTCGTGTGCATCATGCTGTACTTCACTTTCATCATTATCATCATCATCAAAGTAAGTTGTTCTTTCTCTAGAGAGGCCTCTTCCACGCGTGGACGCTTCTACACCTCCGTCTCACCGACACATACCACCATCATCACTACCATGCCACTCGAGGCCATTGTTGTTTGCGGTCCTTCTGGGGTGGGCAAGGGCACCTTGTTGCAGCGTCTTCTGACGCAGTACGCCACGCGCTTCGCCTACTCCATCTCCCACACCAGCCGCCCTCCACGTGCTCATGAAACTGCCGGAAAGGAGTACCACTTCGCCGCGCGTGATGACATCGAACGCATGGACGCTGCGGGTGAGTTCCTCGAGGTCTGCGACGTACACGGCAATCTGTACGGCACGAGTGTGGCGGCGGTGCGTGCGGTGCGCGATCAGGGAAAAGTATGCATCATTGAGATTGATGTGAAGGGGGCGGAGAAGCTGGCCGCGCGTACAGCCAACCCCATCTCGGCATCGTACCTCTTCATCACAGCCCCGTCGATGGAGGAGCTCCGCAATCGCATAACGAAGCGTGGTTGCGATGATGATGAGTGCGTACGTCGGCGCCTCATTACGGCGGAGGCGGAGATGGCCTTTTTACAGGCACATCCCACTTTCTTCTGTGACGTTATACTGAATGATAAACTGGACGAGGCCTACGCACGTCTGGTAGCGGCGATTAGCAAGAAGCTCGTGGAGCATCAGATGCCAGCGCTTCAGTAGCTTCGCTGGGAAGCGCGCGTGCAACACCAATGCGTACCTTGGCGCTTGGTTCCACCACAACATCAGCTCCCTTCTGCGCACTTGTACTCCTACCCTCTCTCTCCCTCGCATCCCTCCACGATGTTGTTTGGGAGGATGAGAGACGTCTGCTGAGGTTGCGTACAACCACCTCTTCACTATAATCTTCTGATGGTGTGCTAATATACTCACGCGAGTAGAGCACACTTCCTATCGTCATGCAGCACATGATGGATGATGGGGATATACCCACCCTTCACCTCCCCTCATCTCCACCATCATGAGCATCCATACCTCATATATCATTCATTGTTTTTGTGGTGTGTGTGTTTGTGCGTCGTGGACGAGCGTAGTCGGGCTCATCGCTAACCCACGCACCCATCAAATTCTTCTTGCTGCTTGCATGACGGAGATGCACCACATCCCCTCGTAGTACTTGTGTTATATTCCTGCGCACGAACGCACATCTTCGCTCTTTCTCTTCACTCGTCTCTCATCAAGCTGTTGTAGGTCCTACCCACACTCCCACAGCAGTGCCTTGATTTAATCTGCACGTTGTGTGTGCGTGTGTGCTTGTTGGATGATCTCAGTGGCTGCGTCATCGCCCAAGGTGCAGCACCATTCGCCGGCCTTCATTGCGCTACCTGAGAAGCTCTTCGCCCTCCGCCACCGCTTTCCCTCAGTACTGGAGTGTGTGTTGTTGGAATGTGTTCGGTGCCGTCAGTGGTCCTCGGTGGAGGTGCGCCGTGGAGCTCCTCCAGAGGTTGAGACGGGCGAGGCAGAGGCAGCGGAGCTGAGCGTTGTGCCACCACTCTCCACGTCGGTGGCCGATGCGCGATGCAAGGAGCTTGTGAAGCAAGAAGAAGAAGATGGACGTGGCGGGTGGCACTCCGCACGCCTGCGCGAGCAGCTCGCCAACAACACAAAAAAGGCTGCCGTTGATGCAGCAGACGATGATGATGATGGGCTCATCAATTTGGCACCGGAACAGAAGTTTTTGCGACGCTTATTGCAAGATCGCACAGGCTCGAGACATGCGCTGGGTAATTCTGCGGCAGAGGAGGAGCGGCTGAACTTCTTCATACCCAACCCAGCCACCTACCGCTGTGCGTGGAGTCACTGCCAAACACTCGATGTGTTACTGGACCTGCGTCGCTCGTGGCTCGGCGAGATGTACCGGTCAGTGGAAGCTGCAAAGCCAAACAACAACAACAACAACATGCCTAACTTGGACGCAACATCTCCGCTCACCATGCGGATGTTATCCAGCGAATTGTGGAGGCGTCGGGAGGACGTGAATGAGCTGCTGGCGCGGGAATTAGAGATGCGGTGCAGCAGCCGACGTAAGCCTGGCAACAACAGCATCAGCAACGGAGTGGAGCTGAACGCCTCAGGCAAGCTGGCGGGAGAGCATACCAACAACAAGAACGGCACCTCCGATGATCCCCCCACGTTTGATCGATGTACCCAGACGAAGTGGGTGGAGCTCACGGCACAGGCCCTCGTGCAGGATGAGGATGCCGTTCTTTCCGCCTACTGCTGGGTTGTGTGCGATGCGTGTGGCAAGCTGAGGCGGGTGGCCCAACCCTTTCCAGGTGGGGCGCCATTTGTCTGTGCTCTCTCAGCCTCCGTCGGGAGCTGCAGCGTCGCGGAGGTGGCGGGTCTCGTACGCACCACCGCCGACAACACCGCGACGTCGTTGGAGCGTGCCGCCCTCCTCTCACCGCATCTTCCCTTCCCACTACGCAAGAAGTATGAAGATATGCGGGTGGGGCATTCAGATGTGGTTGCGAGCCCCCCACTAGTGGAAGAGGCCCTGCTTCAGCGTGTACGTGCGGCTGTAGCACAGCGAGCCGAGGAGGTATTCGGCCATGTTGGTGTTGGTGAACGTAGTCGTCATGCCACACGTCGTAGCGATGGTGAGAACGGATGTATCGATGCCAGTGTGCTGCCGCTGCTGAAGGCTTTGGCGGCATCCATCAAGAAGCGTTCGATGGGGTCCTTGGGCAAGGAACTGGCGCTGAGCCCGGCGGAGATTCGTCGCAAGCGGGAGGAGGTTGTGCGCCGTGCTCATCTCAGTGACGCAACACCGCCGCCCTCCGTGGCGGAACCGACCAAGAAGGTGGCCACAACTTCGAAGCGAGGCCGTGAGCCAACAGAGGCCTTTGGTGGAGGGCCAAACGCTCTTCGCCCACGACGCGCTCATGCACATGAGGAGGTGCAAGACAAGCACACCACCAACAGCACATCAGTTACTGAATGTGCAGATCCGCCCAAGAAGGCAGCAGCGCCTCCAACTCCCCCGCCAGCCTCTCCAGGCAATGCACCGCGATGTGGAAGAAAGCAAAAAACGCTGCAGCCGCCATCTCCATCTCCAACAACAACAACATCAGCAAGCACTACGGCCGCCTCGCTAACAACGTCAAAGCCACTTCCTGCAGCTGTTGGGGAGAAGTCCAAATCCAAAAAGAAGGCTGCCAAGGATTCTGTTGTTGTTGATGATGATGATGATACGATCCACTGGGTGCAGTGCGATGAGTGCCGCAAGTGGCGCATCATTCCTGAACCACTTTCATCGGAGCTCACCTTCTGGACGTGTTCGATGCGCGTGGATGGCCGCACGCGCTGCAGTGACATGGATGATGAAGTGCGTATGAAGCAAGAGGAGGCGGCGAAGCGCAAGCGAGCCCGATAACAAAAACCAACCAAATAACCTCTTCGTGTAGCTCATGCTACATCCGTCTACAGCGTACCAACGATGGTGTTCTGTTTCTCGGTGACGTCTCTGCCTTCCCCCCTCACTCTCTCTCTCATCATTTCCGGTGATGATGAATTTGACGTGTGGATGAAGCTGCTGCTGATGATGATGAGCCATGTCTGTGTTGTTGCGCTGCTGTTCGTTCGCCATCATTTACTCCATAACCTCCCCCCTCTTCATAATGTAGGGTTCCGTACACACCTACCCTAGGTACAGCACAAGGAACACGTGTTGTTGGTTGTGTGGACGTGGGCACCTCAATTGTGAAGGCATACACACTTCATTTGTTCTTGTTGTTGTGCAGTAGCTCCACCCACTCCCACCCCCACTCCTTCTACACACTGAGAGGATGAGCGGCGAAGGGGAGTCCACCTCCCCCGAGGCCTGTGCCACGCCGTGCGCCACGCGGAAGGGCCAAGTGTGCTTTGCCTGCGCTCGATGTGAATACCCAATCTGCACCGCTGACGATATCCTTTTAGAGCCCGTGGAACACGGCGCCAGCAGCCGCGCTTTTGCCTACGAGCTGGAGAACCTCCTCGACTTGGAGGATGGACGTGGAGTGCCATGCTACAGCGGCAATGAATGCACCACCACGTCCTTGACGGTGACGGATCGCATTCTCGCCATTCCGCTTCCGCCTGCTGCGAGACAAGTCGCCCTGGAGGCGATGATGGAATCGCACCGCGTGGCTCATCAACACCACCACAACGGCGAGATGGCTGTACCAACATCTGGGGTTCAGGAGGATGAGCCGGAGGATGATGTTGATACTCATGAGGATGGCGGCAGAACCATACCTGCACCTCCACCAGCCGCTGATGTGGAGGAGAACGACGACGGAGAACGCGCACCGCCGCGCTATATTTTGCGCTCCGACACCCGCCTTGACTTCATTCGCATTTCACCACTCATCCTCGGTCACGGCGTCAGGATTGCCCGCAAGGCCCGCGAAGCATGCCCATCCACATCATCATCATCGGTGCCAAACAACAACAACAACAACAACCCGCTTGACACCGCAGAGGCCAGCACAACCTCCTCGCCCACCGCTTCTTCTGCGGTACTGTGGCAGAAGAGCCCTGGCAACTTTTCTGTGGAGGAGGGCTGCGTCGTTGTGCATCGCACCACGACATCTGCCTCCGCTCCGTGGTTCAAAGCCTACACCCACACAGCCCAGCTCGAGTGCCCCGACTGCCACTACCCCCTCGGTTTCTTATTTGCACCACACCCACACGCAACATCTTCCGCCTTAGACCAAAAGGATGGCCTCCCAACGTCGGAGGTGGACGAGGAAGAGGATATCAACGACACACCGCCCTCCCTGTCCGGACCAAGCCCGAGCGTGGAGCCTCACTCCAAAAAAGTTAAGAAGGAAGTGACGCAGGAGCCAACCGTCGAAGCGGATTCAGAGGTGTTTGTTGGTCTGGAGCTGCAGCGACTGGTGCAGCGGGAGTGGGGCATCGCCCAATTCCAGGCGCGCTACGCCACTGCGCAGGTGTTGCAGTCCTTCCGGCAGATGTTTCCCGAGGCGGAGGAGCTGCAGAGCATCCACTGCCGGCTTGCCTCCCTTCGCGCCCAGAGTGACCTCTACAACAAACTCCTGCACAAGCACAAGGAGCAGAATGATGTGCAGTCCGCCATTCTGGAGAGCCAGAAGGATCGCATCCAGGCCTACGAGGAGAAGCTGCACATGATGCAACAAATCATTGAGACCCAGCGTACACAGCTTAACATCCAGACCTTCCGGCTGCAACACCAGTCTGACCTCATCAACAGCCACAAGCAGCAGGTGTCCTCACAGCAGGAGCAGATTGATGTGGAGCAGCTCCTACTGGCTGAGCAGAACAAGACGATTGAAACCCAGCGCGAACAGATTCGGCTCATGAAGGCACAATTCAGCACCTACTTGTCCGAGCTGCTGCTGCGGGATCGTCAGGGGAGTAGTGCAGTCCAAACATCCTCTACGGAGAGACCCCAGCCAGTGGAAGAGGATGTGGAGGATGCGAGCACGACGGCACGGCATGTTGGGGGCTGTGATGATGGCATCCCCCCACGCCATCTTCGTGGGGTTACCGCCCAACGACCGTACTATGTATTGGCCGAGACGTTGCCAGAGGAGTCGATGGACGAGACCAACCCCAACCCTGACGACGGTGAGGACTGCTATTAGTCTGCCACGTGACGCACAAGAACAAACATGCATAAGGCGGTGCATTACTGCTCCCTCCCCCCTCGTGTAATGACGATGTGCATGAATGAGGTGTTTCATCCGATCTCCCGTTATGGCACGGAAGTTGTGGACTTCGCTAGTCGTCTTTTTTTTTGTGCTCACGTCCCCCTCCGTTTCCGCACCAGCAGCGTTGCCAGCTTTGGTTCAGTGGCAGAATGTGCATGCAATGTGCCCTCCTCTGTCGTATTGATCACGTGGGGTCTCTGGTTGTATCTTGGACGTACTTCTTCCTCTTTAACTTCACTCTTCACCTACAATCCCAAGTGCTGTTTCCACACCACTGCTGTGGACATTTGTGCCCGCATCGCATGTCGGACGGCAGCCGGCCACGCTCAAGCGAGCCGCCGCATGATGAGTCTCTCTTCCACGAAGGTGGTGCGCCAACGCAGTCTCAGAACAGGGATGCCGACAACAATGTGGTGGAGGTGGACCTGTCCAAACAATCACGGGAATTCCTCCTTCAGCGTGTCGTGGCACTGGAGCGCCAGCTGAAGATTCGCAATGCCGACTGCACACGACTTCTGCAGGAGCGGCACGAGCTCCTTCCGCTTCGTCAGAAGTGTGCCTCTCAAAAGGAGCTCATTCTCGCCTTGCGACATCAACTTCAAGTGACTCAGGCGGAGAGGGATTCCTTGGCCGCAGCAAACGCGGCACGCCCGCCGGTGGCACCATCCACCAGCAGCAGCGTTCGATGTGTTGGCGAGGCCCCACCACCCCAACCGCCATCCTCACACCACAGTAGCACATCTCCGAGCGGCATTCGCGTGTTGGGCATCCGCTCCGCAGGTCCCACGGATATTCCTCCTTCCTACACCAATGGTCAGGTTGTGAACACCACGGCAGCGGGTACGCAGGTTGTCCTCGATAGCTCCGACATCTCCTCACTGGGTTTTCATAGTCGTGGCTCAGAGTACCAGCGTTCGGCACCTCCCCTTGGTGGAGGCAGGCCGAGGTCTAGCCATGCAACCTCCCACCACTCCGAGGCTGACCTCCTACTCCATCGGTCTCGCGATGAACTTAAGCTCGATGAGGCACAGCGTCAACAAGACTCCATAGACGAGGAGCAACTACTTGCACGTATCGCGGCACTACGCAAAAGCTGAGCACCATAGCCGAAGCACACACAAAACAAGAAACACTGGTCTCATCGGTACACACCCACCCACCCACACTATGCATCATCTCTCTGCAGCCAATCACCATCCACTGGTCACATTCCTTGTTATACTCTTGTCTGTTGCCAGATATTGTTCACACAGTTCTTGAAGTGTTGTTGCGTTCTCAGTCAATACTCACACCTGCCCTGCATCATATATTCCCAAGACATCCACACGTCCAGGACCATCCGCACGAACAGTCACGAGTTCACCATGAGTGCACCGTTTGTGAAGGTGCTAGCCACGGCGGTGTTGCTTCTCTGCTTCCTTGGAGCTGTCGATGCCGCTGTGGATGTCGAAGACGTCAAGTGCGTGACGAATGGCACTGAAGGACCGTGCTTCCACGAGTCCGTGGTTGCAATGACGGGCACCGGGCTCTTCGATGTGTTCAGTGTTTCCTTTGTGGAAGTGGGGATGGAATGCAAGGACATGGAGGCAAATGATACTTTATTGACCTGCGTACTTTTTGCCGACAGAGCACCCCAGGGATCTTACGGGCTGGAGCTGAGGAATGAAGGTGGTCTTATTGTCACAATCTTCCTCATGCTGGGAACCTTTGACGGCCTGGAACTCCCGCTGTGGGACGTGCATGAGTCACTGCCGCAAGACCTCATGGTGTTGCACCAATCTGCAGATGCCGTGGCAAGTGGCAAGGAGTGGTGTGCAATTGGGAAGTTTGATCCCACGAAGGAGCACGATGTCCTCTTCTATAACGTGGATCTTGACGTGAATGGAACTACGTTAGTGCCTGTGTGTACGTCGACGACTGTGTCTGCTCTAGGTAACACTGTGTGTTGCACTGTGAGGGCTGCTGCTGGAGTGATGGGTAAGTTCCGATTTCTTGTCCAACAGACGGAAAACAGGGCTTTTGTCGCACGTTCAACGGTGAACGATGCCATCGTGGTGACTCCCGAGATGCCCATCATCGTGAATGTGACTGGGGAGTGTGCGGCTGACAGCACCAAGTGCGTGGATGGTACTGAGTTGACATTTACTGGCACCAACTTCAATTTCCGTGCACCTGAGTACAATTTCATGACCATTGGGAGTTCCATGAACTGTACGCCCACCTCGGTTACCGGAACGACGGAGCTGACATGTACCCTTGCTGGCACCGGTGGCGCTGACGAACCTGAGATTTTGATTGCGGAGATGAAGGTGCAGCTGACCCCTGATGGACTGGCGTGGAGTGCGAAAAAGGCGGTGGGTGGCATGGCCGTTGGCTTCGTCGCGCCCGTCCCCGGATGGGGCTCCTCCCCCACCGGTACCGATTTGGTGCGAGAGGTGCCACCCATCCCGACGCATCACGGAGAGCGCATGACCATCATTGGCACCTTCGCCGATGGCCCTCACGTGGTTGACTTTATCCCTCTCGAGAATGCGACGAGTGATGGCACCCCATTCTGCGACGATTGTGTCGGCGCGAGTGGCTTTCTGATGTGTAGGTACCATGCCCCCAAGACAAGCAGTGGGACTTGGTTCCCGTTGGTCTTTAATAAAGACACGCAGTCGTACTTGGTAACACCCACCATCTCCATGACCTTGTACCCACGTTCCCCCGCGACTGTGTATCTGACGGGTGACACCGGTGCTAATATGACGGAGGTGACGTTGACAGGGTCACACTACCACCCCGATCTGAGCAGTAACCGCATTGTGACAATGGCCTGTACTGGTGACGGGTGTAATGTTAATGCAGTATCATGCGGTGTGAAGACCGCTGCCGAGAATGCTCTGATTGCTGAGTGTACCAGCAACAATGCGGCAGATGGTGTGTACACCCTTGGAGTGCAGACTCTGTTTGGTCTGGGCACGTGGTATGATCCTGCGACGACGTCGGGCTATCTTCACGTGGAGGATACTGAATTCGTGGAGATTGTTTCCCCGACACATGACATGACTATATTTTATGGCCAGCCCAACTGCTCCATTGTGCGCAACCCAGTTGCCTTCGGCTTTGCTGTGGCTCTTGGTATTGTGTTTTTGGTGGTGGTGGTGATGCTGATTCTCGCCATGGGACGGTACCGTCTGGCGAGTCGAGAGGACAAGGGAGAGGAGTCCTCTGTGTCTGAGGAACAGTATGGGTGGGAGGACAATGGCAAGGGGACGCGCTATTCGATTCCTATTCCTGAAGTGGATCAGAGCGATGCTGGTGCCCGATAACATTCTTTTTCACATCATCTCCACACACACAAGCACACAATCCATAAGGATGTA